>WNWK01017537.1:0-42214 GCA_009830355.1 Cherax destructor | reverse complement strand
AATAGAGCAAAATAAAAGGTTGTGTGCAACTGATTTGTTAGTAGGGGCTTAAAAATGTTTTACCTAGTATAAAATTCAGTGAATAGGTTATATACAAGAAAATACTGTAAGAACATCAATAACATTAAAAAAATAAAAATGTAGGGTTTAACTGCACCTAACAGAAAAAAAAAGACTGCCTGTGTATGAACAGCCAGAATGTGAGTGAAGTTGAGTACATGTGTATATGAGTATGTATGCATGATGTATATGCTCAATGAATTAGGTAAACATACATGTGGGAATGAGTAAATGTGTATGTATGTATGATAATTTGGGTAAACATGCATGTGTGATTGAATAAATGGGTATACAAGTAAGAGTACATGAGGGGGCTTGGACATCCAGGAGGTGTTTCAGCATGTTAGATAGGAGCAGACAAGTGGTTTTTATGACTGTGCTGTTGGAGTGTGAGCAAGGTAACATTTATAATGAGATTCAGGGAAACCGGTTAGTTGGACTTGAGTCCTGGAGGTGGGAAGTACAGTGCCTGCACTCTAAAAGACAGGTGGGGGGATGTTGCAGTTTGGAAGGGCATCTGAATGGTAGTATCTACATGCCTCTGGCAAGACACTGATGGAGTGAGCAATGGTGAAAGCATTTCTTCTTTTTAGTGTCACCCTACCTCAGTGGAAGATGGCCAGTGTGCTAAAAAAAAAAAAAAGGTGGATGAGAGTAAATACATGTGTTTTTCTGTGTGCATATGTATGAGTCATCAAGTTTTTTGTATCTGTAATAGTAGTTGTCAAAGGCACTTGTCAACAGATACTTAGAGCACTCTCACATGCGTGTACATATACGTATATACTCTCCTATAGTATATGGTTACAGGGGTTGAGTCCCAGCTCCTGGTCCAGCCTCTTCTCTGGTCGCTACTAGGTCCACTCTCTCCCAGCTCTAAGAGCTTTATCGTATCTCTTCTTAAAGCTATATATGGATCCTGCCTCTACTACTTCACTCTCCAGACTAACTTCCTGACAGTTCTAAGGCTGAAGAAATACTTCCTAACATCCCTATGAATCATCTGAGTTTTCAACTTCCAGTTGTGTCCCCTTGTTCCTGTATCCCATCTCTGAAACATTCTGTGCCTGTTCACCTTGTCAATTCCCCTCAGTATTTTAGGTCATAATCATGTCCTCCCTATCCATGCATGCATGTGTGCGCGCGCAAGCGTGTGTGCATGCACACGTGTTTTTCCTTAAAATGTAAAAAAAAAATACAATTCCCTTATCAACAATGGATATAAAGTTAAGAACCATCAATAATTACTCATATATACTTTGTAAACAAAACTGCAGAGATTAATGTAACTTCACATATCAATTCAGATCACAGAATTCTTTAGTAATCAGCAGTAATGTCTACTGATCACTTATGCAACAAACTGACCCCTAAAGGGTGGGGACACCATGACTGAATTTGTAACTACAAATAGAAATAGAAAAGAACACTCACACATGTACATATGTGCAATCAAACTCCCACATCTCTGGGTTTTCTAACTTACATTTATCTTGGAAGGCTTTGGGTAAAAAATCATTCCATGAGTACTTTCAATTATCAGCTTTTGTCATGCAAATTATGTTTTCACTTGGAACATGATCACTAAATTGAAAGCTGAAAGATTTCACTCAAAATGCACTTAATCGATTTTCAGTATCCACATCTCTATGGTCATTATTAATATCAGTACAGTGGACCCCCGCCTAACGAGCACCCCGGAAATCATACAATTATGTAAGTATAATAATGTAAGTGTTTTTGTAAGTGTATTTTTGGGGGTCTGAAATGGAATAACCTACTTGACATTTTTTCTTAAGGGAGTAAATTCGTTCGGTAATGGCACTTGAGCAGGCTTCTGGAATGAATTTTGCTCGTTAGGCGGGGGTCCACTGTATTAACCAGAGTAATAATATTTAAAAAATATGGAATCCAACACAAAATGAGTAATTATGATTTTGTTTTTATGCAACAGAATTTTGTGATTGTGCAGATTCTAAATTTGCATGACTTCCAGGAACAACCCTTGCAAATCTGGAAGTCTGACTGTACTCTACCCATCTTGCTGCCCAGGCATGAACTTTGCTCTGTCAATTTGCTTTTATATAAACAATATTTTATCTGCATATGGATGACTTGTTTGTATGTGATTTTTGATGCTTGTAGGAAGGAGAAAATATTGAAATATATAGCAAAATGGTACAAGAGACACCTGCCTTTGCTTAACCCTTTGACTGTTTCGGTCGTATATATACGTCTTACGAGCAAGTGTTTCGGACGTATATAGAATAGTATAGAATGCTGTTTGAGTGCAGTTACCGAACGAATTTGTTCCCATAATGATAAATGTAAATTGGATTAGTCATTTCAGACCCGCAAAACTACACTTACAGAAGCAATTACGAAAATACACTTACATAATTGTTTGAGTTTGGAGATGAACGAAAACCGAGGGTCCACTGTACACTCAAAATTTCTAGCGGCTTCAAATCAGGCGGGAGAAAGCTGGTAGGCCCACATATGAGAGAATGGGTCTGTGTGGTCAGTGTGCGCTGTATAAAAAAAAATCCTGCAGCACGCAGTGCATAATGAGAAAAAAAACTGACCGTGTTTTTGGATTAAAACGCCGACTTTGAGGTGTATTTTCGTATAGTATTTATGATTGTATTCTCTTTTTTGTGGTCTCATTTGATAGCATGGAAAACATATTACAGAAATAGAGATGATTTTGATTAGTTTCATGATGAAAATGACCTTGAAATTGAGCTCAAAGTAGTGGAAATGTTCAATTTTTGCCAAAGTTCAAGAGTACACAAATCACGCCATGCGTCCAATACACATCAACTGGCGAGTCTAATATTCTTACACAAGTGCACTATCATTATTTATACCATTTTTACAATAATGCAATAGTCTGCATAACAGTAAATCTTCTAAATTTTTTTTTTTTTTGTGTGTGAATAAAAAATCAAAATAGAAAGCATGAGTAATATAAGAGGGGCCTAAAGACATGACTAATGAACAGAGAAAATCTTATTTTAGTGCCAGGAATGTCTGCATTGTTTATTCTGGACCCTATTTTGAAATTGACATCTTTTTTATTTTGCATGAAATTGGCCAAATTGCCAATTTCTGACCACTTTATTGGATAGTTGAAACCGGTAAATTGGTGGTTTCTTGTACTCAATCGATAGAACAAATGGAGTTCTAAAGAAATAGCTATGGGTTTGGTCGACTGTAACAATGGAATTGGCCGAAAATAGGGCTCAAAGTCGGCGAAATTGCCGATGCGTATATATCTCCAACATCGCTAACTTCACGAGAGCGTAATTCCGTAAGTTTTCCATCAAATTTCGTATTTTTGGTGTCATTACCATCGGGAAAAGATTCTCTATCATTTCATTAGAATTTTTTTTTTTTTTCAAAAATTTTGCGAAATAGAATGACAGTTTCAGAATGGGGCCTCCGACAGTCAAAGGGTTAAGGGTAGTCAATATTAATAAAGCAATCCATTCCTTTTTTATTGGAAGCTTGTTATTACCACTGCATTATCATTATTACTGCAAAAAATTAAGCAGATACAACTCATATATAAGCAAAAAAAAACAAAAAATACTGTGGAGGCAGCCAATCAGCAGGTTGCAAGCTGTTCAGTCTCTTGCTAAGATAAGCTTAATCATGCTTCAAAACCCATTACAACGTATGATCGTTACAAATGTGAATAAAATTATACGGTACTGTAACCGTGTTTGTTCTGGTGGGATTCTCATAGCAAGGAAGGCCAGTACATACAAATTAAGGACTCCTGCATCGCTCTTTCCTAAATGTAAATTTTCACTTAACTAATATATAACAATATCATGTTTGTTTTGACATTCACAAACTGAATGTAATTAAAAATCATTGCTTATCCAGAGTAATGTAACCTCAAAATATATATGCAAGTGCTATACTCTAATTTGTTCCTATACTAGACCCATAAAATTTTCTTGAAAAAAGTCTCCCAACACACACTTATATTATGTCAATAGAATAAATTCTTAAGACTACAGTCATAACAAAAAAATATATTCATCAATGCATGTTGCTCACCTGTTTTACAATGTTCATTAAGGTAAATAAAGTGCTTTATATCTTCGGTTTTTAAAATTGACAACTTACAGTATAATAAACTATTTTAAATGGGTTCACCCATTGATTCCCTTTATTTGTATACCTCCTCTCTTACCAGGCTTTATGTACTTATTCATCTTAACCCTTTGAGGGTCCGTCCCGTAGTTCTACTGTTTTGAAGCCTGGGTCCAAGCTGTAGAACTACGGCTTGAGCTCAGATCACTCAGATAAGCTGTAAACGGTAAATTTGGGCCTAGATATGAAAGAATACATCTATGTGGTAAGTGTGCACCACGTAAAACAAAAACTGCAGCACGCAGTGCATAATGAGAAAAAACTGCGACTATATTTTTGGATTAAAATAGAGACTTTGATGTGTTTTTTCTTGTTTTTTTACAGTGGCATTCACGATTTCTTGGTCTCATGGAAGATACATTACAGAAATAGAGATGATTTTGATTGGTTTTAGTACAGAAAATGGCTTGAAACTGAGCTCAAAGTAGAGGAAATGTTCAATTTTTGCCAATGTTCAAGAGTAAACAAACGATGTCACGCGTCTAATACAAGTCAGTTGGTGGGTCTAATATACATTCATGAATGTGCTGATATTATTTATAGAATTATTACAATATTGCATAACAGTAAATCTTCTATTCTTTGGTGTGAATAAAAATTCATTGTGAATAAAATATCAAAATGGAATTCATTTGTAAAGACTGAAAACGTAACTAATGAACAGAGGAAATGTTAGTTTAGTGCCAGGAATGCCTGCATTGTTTATTCTGGACCCTATTTTGAAACTGGAATATCTGTTAAATTGACCAAATTACCAATTTCTAATCACTTTATTGGGTAGTTGAAACAGTTAACTGGGTGATTTCTTGTGCTCAATTGATAAAATAGAAGTAATACTAGTGAAATAGCTAAGAATTTGGTCGACTGGAATAATGTAACTGGCCTAAAATGGGAGTCAAATTCGGCAAAATCGCTGATGCGTAAATATCGCCGACTCAGCAAAATTCGCGAGTGTAATTTCATGAATTTTCCATCAAATTTCATACTTTTTGTTTTATTACCTTCAGAAAAAGATTCTCTATCATTTCATAAGAAAAAATTTAATTTTTTTTTTTAAATTCTTGGACCCTGGCTGTCACTCTGCAATTTGGCCTCTGGACTCTCAAAGGGTTAAATAATAATGGAATATGGGTGAAAATAGGTTGTAGCTGCCTAGCATCAACACAAATACACTTGAATGGATTCTTTCTTAGTAATAAATAACACATCTACTAGAAAACAAACAGTATTTGAGAAAAACAATAGATTTGAGTCTAGACAATCCATCTTTCAACACATCTAATAAAAGTTTGTCAACAATAAATTAAAAATTTAGATATATTTTACAAACTACACAACCATAGTAGCAGATCTTTGTGCATAATTAACACAGTGTGTAACATGTGATGTGGGACACAGGTCCTGGAATGTGATTTAGGGATCTGGTGCTAATAAAATTAATGTCATGATAAATTATGCTTCTCACCTCTCAAGAAAAGTGCCTTGATGCCAGAAAGGGGGCTCTTGATTCAAGAACGTGAACCCATCTTCCCCTTCCTTGGATCAAACCTGATTGCCTCCCATTCTCAGGAGCTGTATGACCCGTAAAAATTTAACACTTTCCCATGAATATATTAATACTAAGCGACTCAGCATCACCTATACAAAAGTCTCTTGCTTTCAGAAAGCAAAAGTTAATTATATATTTCTTGAGTCTATACAGTACGTACTTAACTTTACATCTGGCAAGAATTTACTTATAACAATATAAGTTATATGAAATATTATACATAAAATTGTCTAGGAATTAATTATATTTATCAAAAGTCCAAATCCCTAATTATAAATACAGTAGGGCCCCAACTTACCACATTGTGATTTGCACCTTGCACATGACCTTGGTACTTACTAATTACTTACAAAACTCATTTGTAGTTAAAATTAGGTACCTGTATTGCAAATATTCAAACAAATTACACTTAAAACACACAATTATTTTCTTTTTACCAAATTTATTAATACTTTGTGGATGTTCACTTTATGCATGTATAGAGAAATTATATGTGGTACAGACTGGTCAAGAACCATAGATTTAATATTTAAGATTTTTCTTAAGGTTCAATTATAAAAATCTTTTTAGGCATGTATAATGTTAGTTTTTTTAGTAGAGATGGGTCAAGATCTGTAAGATTAAATAATTACTGTACACCAAGTGGCAGCTGGGTATGTTCAGTGGGTGAGCTGTGGGTACCTTATGCCATAACGTCCCTCGCACAATTATATTCACCACTACCTTCCCACACTACATACCCCACTCCATTCCTTCCCCTTCCCTCTTCTTTCTGTATCTCAGCCTCTCTTCCTCTCTTTGACAGCTGGTATAAACATTGGTAACAAACACCAACAAATTGATTTTAAAAGACAGGTGAGTGAACACTAGGATATATTTATGATAAAACTTTTTGGTCCTGGGACCTTGATCATTTCTAATATAGAGGTTGAAAATAACAGTATATAAAGGCAGAAAGTTGGGTGTGAGTGACAGTCACCTGAAAAATGCAAGTAAGACTATTTGAGATGATGTCAGATAGACAGTGAGGTCTTATGATTCCTGTGTTACACAAGTTCAGCTTTGCCTGGTTGAGTATCATATATGCCAGTGTTTTTCAAAAACACTGGCATATATGATATACTCAACCAGCAGTGGCAGCTCATGTATAGGCACTGCGGAACTGAAGCCCCCCTATTTTCACTCGATATTATCGATAACATTCAATTTAATGAGTTTTTTCTTCAATTCTTTCTTTATACTTGTACATTATATAATCATTAAGCTTAATGTCCGTAGCCATCCCCTAGTACTGTACATGAAAAAATTACAAAAATCCTCGTATGGAACTGTGCGCTTCACAGTTCCAGCGACTCGGTGTTTGGCTGTTGTGCGTATGAGCACATGTCCAAGATAAAACTGCACGCTAGGTAGAGAGCACTGTCGCTGACGCAGTGCCAACCCTGTTGTACACGTACCATATTCTTGAATGTGAAAGTGTAGAATTAGATGATTATCATGCTTCCAGCTATTTTATTTAATTCGTAGTTTTTTCCGGTTTTATTTTACGGAGAAAATTATTAATCTTTTCGCACAAAGTAGAACAAGAAGAATGGATTTCATGTTTAAATGAATGGATCAAGCTTGAACTAATAATTTAGGTAAGTAAAAAATATTTTTTAATGATTTTATCAAGCTTATGTATAAATTTTCTTTTTATATGCTTGTTTTGTTTTACATAATATTAAAACAATGGCTAAAAATTTTCTGAAGCAGCACCTCCACTAATTTTAGCTATGAGCTGCCACTGTCAACTAGGCAAGCCCAACCTATCATATATGCCAGTGTTTTTTGAAAAATACTGGCATATATGATACTTAACCAGGCAAAGCTGAACTTATGTGACACAGGAATTACATGACCTCACTGTCTATCTGACATCTCAAATAGTCTTACTTGCATTTTACAGGTGACTGTCCCTCACACCCAACTTTCTACCTGTATATACTGTTATTTTCAACCTCTGCAAAGACAGTGATTATGTATGAGTGAGGTGAAAGTGTTGAATGATGAAAGTATTTTCTTTCTTTTTGGGTCACCCTGCCTCGGTGGGAGACGGCCGACTTGTTTGGGAGGGGGTTTGCTCACCTGTCTTTTTAAATCTCTGACATGTAAACTAACTGTTACGATTAATAAATATGTACGTATAGTAAATTAAACAATGTTTAATATTACTGGTATGTGAAAAAACAGTAATGATTTAACTATTTGGTAAATAACCTCAAATTCAAAAAATAAATAAAATTAGAAAAGGACTTTTACGGCTCAAGAGCTCATCTTCAATTACAACATGGGTATATCTATGGGAAAACACATTCCGAGTACCAAACACTAACAATGACTTCAGAAAAAGAATTAGCATCTTAAGTTGAGGCCCTACTTTATATCCCATCAAAAAGTGCACTTACATGCTATTATAGAATGCAAACTACCCAGCTTTGATACTAAGCCCAGTATCCAGGCCTAACATTTGCTTGGTAATTTCATATGTTGAAAAGGAGACGGCCACCATTGGAATTGCTCGCATATAATTAATGCTCATTCCTCTATACAAACCTCGAGTAATGCCATTCTCCTTGTAGATAAGGCGCAATGTATCCACCATACCCATCCTGTTGAAGAAAAGGATCAGACTTAAGTTACAATCATTTGATGATACAGTACCATCATATTTAGGATAAAAGGAAGCATAACATGGTAATCTGCCATGCATTTTTTTAGCCAATACTACATGCAGTAGAATGCATGGTTTAACAAAATATTAGTAGGTTAATATTGATTTAGGCTTCATGAAGCACAAATGAAATAAGAATTGTGTGTTGCTTATATTTAGAATTAATCAGTATTGTTACACAAGTGAAAAAAGTATTGCACTCACTATGTTTATTTTATTCATTGAATACACCATAATTAATTTATAAGTACAGTAAGTTTATTCAGGTATACACAAATACAGTTACATACATAGATCATCATACATAGCAGCATGTGTAGAGAACCTAGGATAACCCAAAAAAAAAAGGTCAAGCGACTTATTTCCATTGGGGTCCTTTTAATACCTTATTATAACACTATAAAGGAGATAATATCTTATTATTATACTATAAATGAGATATACAAGGAATAAGGTAAAATGAGTTATTTACATTTACATGGGTGTTAGCTAAAAAAAATTAAAAAATAATTCTCCTGCCTTTCTGTCGCTACATTCATTAGGTACCTTTTGGCTCTCTTCTTGAACTGGCTCATGCTATGACTGGCTTTGACATGTGTAGGCAGTCTGTTCCATTCCTTTATTGCTGTACAATAAAAGGTGTTTGAAGCCTGGCCACTTACTGTGGCTACTACAAAGTTGTGCTCTCTCCCTCTAGTACTATGGTTGCTTTGGTTCCCAGCCTTGACAAAATTGGCAGCAAGATATTCTGGACACTGTTTATGAGCAATTTTATAAACAGCACTACATTTTTTTAACACACCATCTCCCAACAAGGTAGGTGAGAAAAAAAATAATTCATTAAATATCTATCTTGCCAAAGGTGTGTATGTAGACATCACAATTCAGATAACCCTCTGAATTACATCACCACCACCCCTCCTTCAAGGTGGAGCCTCATTTAAATTGTTATCTACACATGTTTGGCAAGACAGCATCTGAATGAATGATGGTGTGTATTTTTTTTTTTTTTTTTTGGTGACCATACCTAGGGAGATGGCCAGTGTAAAAGCAAATCTTAAAAAAATCACAATTTATGGACAGAAAACATACATCAACAGTTAATGCAAACCCTGACAACCAATGAGATGGTAACTCCCAACTATGGAAAATCTGTGGTACTTTCAATACAAGGCCCCCAATGGAAATAAGTCACTGACTTTTTGGGTTATCCTAGGTTCTTTACACATATGCTGCTAGGTATGATAATCTATGTAACTATTTGCGTATGAATGAATAAACTTTTACTTACTTACAAGAGGATAAATTGGTGACCTGAGCATGAACTCAGAAGTCTACCAGAGTTAAAACTCGGATGCTGAACACATGGAAAGGTAAACTAAACTCAAAATATGTTAGACCAAAATTAGATCAGTTATAATATGGTGTACTTACCAAACAAAGATACTGTAAAGATCAAAATAAAAAGCTAAATGATATGCCACAAATAACTCCCAGAATGAAGAAATATGAATTACAAAGTAAGCTTAAAAACAAAAATGTCTGAAAGTAGACAGGACGAAAAAAGCCGATGCTAAAACCACATCAAAAAAGAATACAAAAGGAAGAATCTGTTAGCATCATTAGCAGGAATATAGATAAAAAAATAGTTCTTCCCAAATCAGCAGCATACAGTGCTTGCATTCTGAGGGAGTAACGGGAATGTAGCGGTTCAGGTCATTTGAAATGTGATGTCTGCACACCTCTGGGAAGACAGCTACTCAATGAATTATTTTTTTTTTTGAGGGGGGAGGGGAACCCTACCTCATTGGGAGAGCCAAGTGAACTGCTGGAATAGGATCCAAGAGGCAGTGGGCTCTACAAAAAAAAAAAAATTCAAGATGCGACACCACAGGCAGAGGTCTGCTCTTCTAAATACAAAAAGGAAATCATAAATAGCCAATCACAGTCAATTATAATAATTTAATCAAAGGTCAATCACAAACAAAAAATCACATACACTCCTTCCCACAAACAATTCCAGAAATAATTAACAATATTGGGGTCTTGAGTTGATTTCACCAATGCATTTTATCCATGTGTGTGACATACAACTAGGGTAGTTTCTTCTCCACTATTACATTAATGAGCAATTGTTCAAGCATTATCATTAGAAAATCGAGGCAAGATTTTTTTTTAGATGTCAAGATGCTAGGATGCATGCGACTTGTGTGCATAATTAAGACAAACAAGAGAACAGAAAAAGAAAACTTCTTCTCCATGGCAAATACAAGAATCATGCAACTTACTCTCTGTACAAGGCAGCATCCAGTGCATGAAAGAGATAAAAGAAATAATGTCATGAGTTATGACTGATACATTGTGAAAACACAACACAGGCAATAAATATAACAGTTGGGTCCAAATGGCATGCTGCTGACGGTAGTGAATGAAGGTGACATGTTGCAGAATGAGCTTTAATTGCAACATTTCACTATGTAGAGTTTCAAAATTATTCGCATAACCACAGACTTTCAACATGCACTCCAGTATCATCCATTTCTGATTAAACATTGTATCATGTTTAAAAACTTGTATTTGATAAAGTTCTCTCCAGAGCAAAATAATGGTGTGCCAATAAGAGCTTATTCTGCAACATGTCACTTCTTCAACCATAACATTTTTGTAAGTCAATAAGCATGTGCCAGAGACCATAAGAAAAACATTAATATAAATACGTATATTACAAAGAAAAATGTAGGCAAGTACATATGTACTAAATTTTTATAATTATCACCAAAAATACATCAAATTCAGCTTATTCTGTCTGGGGCACTTTCATTGTAAATGTAGATGTAAAGACATACCAAGTGACATTAAATGCAGACTTGTATGGTGGGAGTATACTAAATGTCTAAATACAGTCTTGTATGATAGCTTATACCAATGACCAAATACAGTGGTCCTATATGAGTGTGTAAAGGAAGAAAGTTGAAAGTGAACATAGGTAAGAGTAAGGTGATAGGGTATCAAATGAGTTAGGTAAAGAAAAATTTGATATCAGATTGAAGGGAGGGAGGGAGGATGGAAGTGAATGTGTTCAGATATTTGGTTGTAGACTCATTAGCGGATGGGTTTATGAAGGACGAGGCTAACCATATAATCGATTAAGGAAAAAAGGTGGGTGGTGCATTGAGGTATCTGTGGAGACAAAGAACATTATCCATGGAGGCAAAGAAGGGAATGTATGACAGTATACCGGCACCAACGCTCTTATATGGGTGTGAGGCATGGGTTGTAAGTGTTGCAGCAAGGAGGAGACTGGCGGCAGCGGAGATGTCGTGTCTAAGGGCAATGTGTGGCGTAAATATTATGCAGAGAATTCATAGTGGAAATTAGGTGGTGTGGTGTTACTAAAAAGCATTATTCAGAGGGCTGAAGAGGGTTTGTTGAGGAGGTTCAGTCATTTAGAGAGGATGGAGCAAAATAGGATGACTTGGAGGGTGTATAAATCTGTAGGGAAGGGGATGAGTAGGAGTCACCCTAAGAAAGGATAGAGAGAGGGGATAAAAGAGGTTGTGTGTGCAAGGGGCCTGGACATACAGCAGGCACATGTGAGCATGTTAGATAGGAGTGGAGACAAATGTTTTTGGGACGTGACAAGCTGTCAAGTCCCAAAAACCATATTCGTGAACAAGGTAATATTTTGTGAAGGGATTCAAGGAAACCAGTTAGCTGGACTTGAGTCCTGGAGGTGGGTTTGGGATATTTGCTGTTTAGAGTGACATCTGAACTGTCATATCTGCATGCCTCTGCAAAGACAATGATTGTGTGAATGATGATTTTTTTTTTTTTTTTTTTTTGGGGGGGGGTCACCCTGCCCTAGTGGGAGGGAAACTATCCCAAATGACTGTAAATGTAATCATAAGTGGTAAACTACATCAGATTGACTACTAAATTCTGTTTAGTGATGGGGCGATACCAAATTTTTGCCGACACTGTCAAATATTGCCGATAGACACTGATGCCGATGCTCACCTTTATGCTGATACTGATACCATAAAAGTGACTGGCACACCCCTCCTGTTGAGTATAACACACATGCAACACTTGGGTATGTTTTTGACAAAATTTTTTGGCTGCATAGCAGGAATAATAATAATAATAATAATAATAATTAATAATAATAATTTATTAAAATATATAATAATAAATATAAAAAAATATAATTATAATAATAATAATAATAATAATAATATAATAACAATAATTTATTGAGACATGGTACAATGATACATGGTAGACAAATATAGTTATTAATGAGATTACATGCAAAAGCCCTAATATGCTGTGCATTGCGGCATTCTTAGGTCTACTTAATTCTAGACTACATGGTAAAAGTTATGGTTGATAATTTATAAAATAAGTATAATTCGTATCTAAGTTATAAAGTTTGAATATAAGTTGAACATATCAATTAATTGTAGCAATGCAACTAAGTGAGTGAGATAACAATTTAAAACAATTAGTTGCATTGCAGTTACAGTTTACGTGGTCATTATAATGTAAATGTTATGGAAATAGTTAGCTTAGTATGAATTATTCATAACAGGTTTTTACATTTAAGTGATTAGTCAGGTTTTTACATTAAGTGATTATTCTACTTTGTTGGGAATGTTTGATATTGAGCATTTAGCTTTGGGTGAGGTGGTGGTTTTTAGCATCGTTTTGAATTGGGGTATAGGCAGGGTTTCTTTGGCAATGACAGGTAATGAATTCCAAATTTTCGTGCCTTTTATATGCATTGAGTTTTTACATAGTGTTAGATGGACACGGGAACATCGAAGAGTGATCTGTGTCTAGTGTTATGGTCATGTGTCCTGTTAAAATTGGTAAGAAGTTTGAGTGGTGGGTTAATATTTGCATAGTGTTTTGTATGTATGTAATAGGCACAGTAAAAAGTATGGATGTCTTGTATGGTGAGTAAGTTTAGGTTTTGAATATTGGTGGAGTATGTTGTCTGGAGTGTGAATTTGTTATCATTCTAACTGCTGCCTTTTGTTGTGTTATTAGTGGTCTGAGATGAGTTATTGATGTAGAGCCCCATGCGCAGATTCCATAGGTGAGGTAGGGGTAAATGAGTGAGTGATATAGGGTACGGAGAGCTGGTTGTGAACATAGTACCGTATCTTGGACAGTATTCCCACGGTCTTTGAGACTTTCTTGGAGATTTGTTGTATATGTGTCTGAAATTTGAGATGGATTCCTAAGAATTTTCCCTCTGAGTTTTGCGATAGGGGACCCGTTTATCATTATGTTAAGTGGTGCGTTTGTAGCTCTGTTCCCAAACTGGATAAAATATGTTTTATCAATATTGAGAGTAAGTTTGTTGGTCATCATCCAGGTAGATATTTTCTGCAATTCAGTATTTGCAGTGTTGGCTAGTATGTCTGGGCTTGGGTGCGAGATAACGTATGTAGTGTCATCTGCAAAAAGTATGGGTTTGAGTAGTTGAGATGCATTTGGTAGGTCGTTAATGTAAATGAGAGAGTAGTGGGCCAAGAACACTTCCCTGTGGGACACCTACGGTAATAGTTTGCACGGTGGAGCTAGCTCCATTTGTGTACACATATTGGTTTCTGTTGCTAAGGTATGATTTTAGGTAGCTGAGGGAGTGTCCTCTTATACCAAAGTGTGATAATTTTAGGTGTAACAGATCATGGTCAACTGTATCAAAAGCTTTATGTAAATAAATGAAGATTCCCACTGGGATTTCTTTTTTCTCAAGGGCGGTGTAAATTATTTCTAACATGTGTATAATGGCATCATTTGTATTTTTATTAGGCCTGAATCCAAATTGACAGTGGTTGAGTACTTTGTTGGAGGTGAGGTAGGAATATATTTGTCTATGAATCAGTCACTCGGTCTAGGATAGCCAGTCTCTTAGTCTTTGCAAAGCAGAAGCATGAGGCCAGAGACTTGAGTACTAGAACCAATGAAGTTGAGGAACCTATGGGTCATCATACAATGAAGTTGAGGAACCTATGGGTCATCATACAATGAAGTTGAGGAACCTATGGGTCAGTGCAGCAGGTAGGGGATGACATCATAGGTGAGTGGGGCCCACAAGTAGAGGTAGCTCATGCCAAACAATTGTTAGCAATAAAATTGTAAAAGACATCCCCTACTGCCAACAATTGTTGAACACTATCACATTCAGCACATATTCAGTCTCCAAAACAGTGTGCATCCTTTTTTAAGATATGTTACTATGTGCCTCAACCCTCATTACTCTGTTACTCTATCCTTATCTCACCTATAGTATCTGTGGCTGAGATATATAACAGGAAATCACCTAAAGTCACTAGTAACTCAATGAAAACCTGGTGTTCAAATGATCACTTGAGCCGATGCAAGATGACACCTCGCTCTTCAAAAGGCCAAATTTATTCAACATGCAAAACATTCTTTCTTACTTATGTACATACTATATACTGAATCAATACAAATATAAACCCAGCTCTGAAGCTTTTTCTGTATAGCAGCAGCAAAACTCACTGGCATAATGCAAGAAATAAATACCTCTTTGATGTCCCCAAACTATCTCAACCTGAGCAACAGCTCAATGCACATGAAAGGTCCAAAATCTGGAAAACTCTACCAGAAGATTCCAAGAGTTCCCCATCTGCCAACCACTTCAAAACTGTTATTAAAAAAAAGCACCTTAGCTTAATGTGAATCATGGAAATAGTACAAGATATTACCATAAGTCAATCACATCTGAAACCTGCCTATGAATTATTACAGTGGACCTCGATATTCGAACACTCCAAAACTCGCCCTTTATGTAAGTTTATTATTGTAAGTGATTTTATAAGTGTATTTTTGGGGGACTGAAATGGACTAATCTAATTTACATCATTCCTTATGGGAATAAATTCATTTGGTAACAGCCCTTGAACAGCATTCTTTAATTAAGAATGTTCAAATGGCAAGGGTCCAATGTATAATCAAAGAAAGAAAGCACTAAACCCACATGGGTCACCTGCCTATGAAGTATTCTTTAAGCATGCCTCATTCATCTCGTCTCCATTATTCTTCTACGCCCATCAACTGACATTTTAAATTTATCTCTTCATTCTGCCATAATAGTCGGTTTTTTTCCAACAAACCGGCCGTATCCCACCAAGGCAGGGTGACCTAAAAGGAAAAACAAAAGCTTTTCTTTTCAAATTTAGTAATTTATACAGGAGAAGGGGTAGCTCATGCTAAACAATTGTTAGCAATGAGAGTATAGTTATACCAACGCTCTTATATGGGTGTGAAGCATGGGTGATGAATGTTGCAACGAGGAGAAGGCTGGAGGCAGTGGAGATGTCATGTCTGAGGTCAATGTGTGGTGTGAATATAAGCAGAGAATTCGAGTTTGGAAATTAGAGGAGGTGCGGATTACCAAACGATTGTCCCGAGAGCTGAGGAGGGGTTGTTGAGGTGGTTTGGACAGTAGAGAGAATGGAACGAGACAGAGTGACTTGAGTGTATAAATCTGTAGTGGAGGAAGGCGGGGTAGGGGTCGGCCTAGGAAAGGTTGGGAGGAGGGTAAGGAAGTTTTGTGTGCGAGGGCTTGGATTTCCAGCAAGCATGTGTGAGCGTATTTGATAGGAGTGAATGGAGGCATATGGTTTTTAATACTTGACGTGCTGTTGGAGTGTGAGCAAAGTAACATTTATGAAGGGATTCAGGGAAACCGGCAGGCCGGACTTGAGTTCTGGAGATGGGAAGTACAGTGCCGGCACTCTGAAGGAGGGGTGTAAATGTTGCAGTTTTATAACTGTAGTGTAAAGCACCCTTCTGGCAAGACAGTGATGGAGTGAATGATGATGAAAGTTTTTCTTTTTCGGGCCACCCTGCCTTGGTGGGAATCGGCCGATGTGTTAATAAATAAAAATAAATAAAGGGGTTACCAGCCCCTTCTTCCTGGCATTTTAGTTGCCTCTTACAGCATACATGGCTTATGGAGGAATAATTCTTTCCACTTCCCATGGAGTCAAAAGTTATTAGCTACATACAACTTAAATCACTGAGCATTCATATACAAGTGTCCCTCATTTTATTTAACAGATGTGTTCCCAGCTGATGGCACAAAGCAAAATTGAGCATTACAAACCCATTATAGCATGTAATGTATGTATAGGAATTCGTTCTCAGACTTTGCAAATTCCACATACTTTTTCTCAATTAATTCATGAATCCTCATTTCATGCATGTACGAAGGCATCAATTTTTTCAGAAAGGATTGGTCAAGAACTATAGATTTGTTATTTATGTTGTGTTAGAAAGTAAGCTGGTTCACTGGAGAAGTGCATTGAAATTAATTTAAATATTGGCGAGGCATGGTGGTGGGTGTGTAGCCTGTGAGCTGTAAAGGGGAGGCCCCAGCCCCGGCCCAGGAAAAGAACATGGGGATGGGCTGGCTGGGACCTCAGGAGGGTGGCTTGTCCTGGACTGGTGGCTGTCACTGCCTCCTTCATTCATTACCTTCCTCACAACCTCCTTCATTGCCTTCCTCGCTCACTGCCTCTCTTCCTTCCTCCCTCCCCTTCCCTCACTGCTTTCCCTCCCTCCTTCAGTATTAGTAAGGGTGGGAGAGGATGTTTAGTGGGTGAGGCACATGACAGCAGCATTCCTAACTTACCACTGCCTTCAAAACATTACATTAGTTTAGAGTGATATTTAATGTGATATTGGTTAAATATCAAGTGGTGCTGTACTTAAGTGATTGCATATGAGTGAAAATACATCAACCACCCTCTCCAATGGCATAAGAGTGAATTTTTACTGCATACAGCAAATGCCTGGTACAAATAGATCGCTGCACAAGAGTGAAATTACACATAGCGAGTCCGCATAGAGGAAAGCCTATAATCTGCTATATAAACTTTTATTTATACTTATTAAATATAGGATGGAGTCCACCTCTGGTACAAATTGTGGGACCCATAGCCTCAGAGAAGTGGATAAAAAGGCTTCAAGAAAGAATATTTGGATTTCTTCCTGATGCCATTTGAATATTCCACTTCTACCACCCCATTTTTTTTTTTTTTTTTTTACCAATAGGTATATTTTATTACATAATATGGTACAAAAGATTTAAGAGATACTGTTGATATAAAGATGGCATATACAATACACAAGGTGAGAGATACATGTCTAGTACATATTGTTACATGTTTGTCACTGATTATAATGCGAAAATCTCATCCAGCTCTTCCGAGCTGGGGCGCGTGCCCAGAATACAGCATGCATTACCCCTCTGAACAGCAGCGCTGAGTCGCTGGAACAGAAAACTAGCTGCCCTGGGATCCCTAGTTACCCTGTTGAGTCTTTTGCCCAGCTCCTTGAGGAACTTAGATGCACTCTTTCCCCATGAGCCAAGGGTCTCTGAGCCTATGGGAACAAACATATAATGATGGGCAAGTTCTCCATATTTTCTCGACTTCTGGGACTCCCTGAAGGTGGCACCTGCCCCTCCTTCCTCCCTGGTGTATTGGAGATAGGTATCAGCCAAGGTAGATGCACATGTGTAGTCCCACACCACCTGCTTGCCGTCTGTCCAGGCTTGAAGGGTGATACCATCTGGACGCTTTTGGCTGCCATCAGATCTGCATAGTTGGGGTGGTTCCCTTACTGCTGGGCATCCGGCTGTTGTGAGGCTCCTCTTGATAATGTTATTAACCTCTTCATGTCTTGCAATCTTTCCTCGGATTTACGACACACAAGACCATGGTACCCGAATCGGTCTGCTGCTTCACTGCCACAAATACACCTGTGTTCGGCGAGAATAGGGGCGGCAAGTCGAAGGGCAACACCACTGCGGATGGTCTGTGGGTCGAGGCATGTGCCAAGGCTGGAGTTGGGAACATCCAAAAGAAAGTCCCCTGCATGAGGAGCTCTCACTGCAAGGAGGCGGGCTCTATCCTTCCCTGACACACTCTGAAGCATTGCTGAGGCTATATTCTCTACTACTGGGCCATCCCAGTGCGACTGTTTGTAGTTGTTGGGGGGAGCAGGCCTGGTTTCAGAGCCTGTTAGGTTATCCCAGATCCTGGCTCCATCAACGAACTTTTGGTCATGGATGCCAATCGTGTCCCTAAGATGTTCAGGGAGAATTGCTGATACAAGCCCTCTGGATGCAATGCATGAAGACAGGAAAGCAGGTAGAGCAATCTGAGATGACTTGCGGACACCAATGCCTCCTAGTCTGACTGGGAGTGTAGCTTGGTCCCACTGCCCATCTTCTAGAGTAAGGTTAAGTACTTTAGTAAAGATCTGCCTCAGGATACTGTCATATTCGTGCAGTATAGGGTTATCATATGAAGGAGCACATCTTAGGAAATATGTCAACCTGGGCAGACTCAAGCATTTTGTGAGAAGGTACAAGGCATCATGGGTGTCAAGATTGCCTATTCGTTGTTCCATTCTCCTCAATTCTTCCAGTTTCTTCCTGAGAATTGTGTCAATGGCCTCGCTTCCCAGAGGTGCTCCAAGCAAGACACTATTAGTAGGGGCAATGACTGTTGCTCCTGGTAGTTTTGATAACACTGCATCTATCACTTGTTGATTGACAGATGATTTCACATTTGGATGGATTCAGGATGAGACCCATTTCCTGTCCCCGTGTCATCACCTGTGTAAGATCATCGGCCGATTCCCACCAAGGCAGGGTGGCCCGAAAAAGAAAAACTTTCATCATCATTTACTCCATCACTGTCTTGCCAGAGGGGTGCTTTACACTACAGTTATAAAACTGCAACATTAACACCCCTTCTTCAGAGTGCAGACACTGTACTTCCCATCTCCAGGACTCAAGTCCGGCCTGCCGGTTTCCCTGAATCCCTTCATAAATGTTACTTTGCTCACACTCCAACATTGCATAACTAAGGACTTTTCCACATATGATAAATAAGAGTATACAAGCCTTTGGCCTCATGCCTCTGTCTAGGCTAAGAGACTGATCATCTTCAAGGCAGTGGGACTGATCACCTCTCACACTACCTCTCCATTTCTACATCTCCAGTATGGTTATCACCTCTTTATTAGACTAATGAACCCTGCTGTGTAAGTGAAACATTTTATGAATAAAGATACAGTACCTAAATGTTGCAAAATATCTTACTCATCAGCTTACTGGTAATGTATACCAATAAAATGATGTAAATGCAGGCTTGTGTGGTAGACTAGGTAAATGAAGGTTCTATAGGAGACACTACAGTCTTGAACTGGGCACTAATTTAAATGAGGCATTTTAGTTTGCTTGAAGTTTTCTCTATACATTACTAATTTAGAGAAAACCTGTAAAAACATTTCTGTACATAATAATAATATATAATAATAATATTTTTATTTCGATGCATGTTACAAGTGTACACTGTTATTGGTAGTTACAATTATAAAACTGTAATGCAAGGAGAGCCACTGGCATGCCATGGCATTAGGGGCAGTTTATTCTAAAGACTTATTGACTAAGTACTTAATGCTAAAGAAATTGAGAAACTGATCTGAAGTGTGTAATAAAGCACGCTCTCAAAAACTGTTAAACAGTATTTAAGATAAATTTGAACTAGGAGGGTTGAAGAACAATGTGTAACTTTTGCCAGCTGACCTGTTCCAAGTAGATGTCAACTGTCGGTGCATGGTACACCTCATGATTCATATTAAGTGGTGAACAGTATCTCTCTCCTTACACTGGGAAAACATCTTAAAGCTTTCAAATTTGAATTCAAAGTTCAATTTTTTTTTTCATAACATACATATACGTACATCACCGAAGAGCCCATAGAATGCACAACATTTCAAGCAACTTACATTGCTCATCATTCAAGTACACTGAGTGGAGGGCACCCAACATAATTTAATGCCCAAAATACTAGAATACCCTACTCTGGTACTTTTGTTGACGAGACAAAATGTTATGCTGGCCTTGCAACTTGAAACAGGACATCTCAGGATTCACTATAGCTACTGACTGACTCCAAAGTGCATTCTGACACTGATAGATGGCTTTGTGTCTAGTCCACCTATACCATGAAATCTTGAGGGCCAAATTTGTTGGACATTTTTGGCTATAGCAGAATTAATACGGGCAGGAACAAGTCACTGACACAAGACAGCTGCAGAGATCATTGGATTACATAAAGCAAACCATCAAACAAAGGAAATAGTAGAAGCCAGCGATGTGTGCGAGTGTCCAGTGAGGACCTGGTTACAACGGTTCTTTGAGGACAATGTTCATGACATGCACATACCAAAAGCATGTCCAGGGAAGCCTAGGAAAATGTCCCCAATAACATTAACTATAATAACATATGTAGAATTGGTATGTAATCATTTGCTCAAATCTTGCACTTCGTGTGGTGCAAGGTTTTCATGCAAAAATGTTTCTTGTCACACCACAAAATCTTGTTCCATGGCTTCGTGACTGTAAAATACCCATCTTCTATGAAGGCAAGGAAACACCCCAGACCTGAACAACATTGAGAATATCTGGGCTGAGATAGTGAGATCAACTAGGAAAAGAATATCAGCCCTCTCCCATGGCTTTAGGATGCCATCCATGAGTCAAGGGGAAATTTACCCCATGAAACCCTGAATAATGTGCATCAATCACTTCCTAGACAGTCGAAGGATGTCTTAAGGCACGACCTATTTTGTGGTCGTGATTTTTGAGGGGGCCAGAGTACTTTAATGATGAGCACTGCAGACGGAGTGAAACTACGTAATACAAACACGAGTTCAACATGACTAACAAGAAAAAACCATCACTTGCTTAACAGCTCCCACATATTTAACAACCAAATTTACAGACAGGAAACCTCCCCCACTTCCTCTTGATTAGCAATTGTTTCTGCAAACAATGACATGGTAGAGGTCACCAACAAATGAACACCTGGAGAGGGTTTTGGGGGTAAACGCACTCGCAGTCTGGTTCACGACCAGGGATCGTAGTGGAATAGGCCTGATCAATCAGGTTGTTACTGCTGGCCACACGCAAGTATAAATGACAGCCTGGCTGGTCAGGTACTGACTTTAGGTGCCTGTCCAGCTCCTTAAAGACAACCATGGGTCTACTGGTAATCCCCCTTATATATGTTGGGAGGAAGTTGAACAATATTGGGCTCCTGACACTTATTGTGTCATCTCTTAGCATACTCGTGGTGCTTCTACTTTTCACTGGAGGGATGTTGCATCTCCTGCCCAACCTTTTGCTTTCGTAGGGAGTGATTTTTGTGTGCAGATTTGGGACTAGTCCCTCTAGGATTTTTAAAGTGTATATTATGCATCTTTCTCGCCTGCATTCCAGGGAATACGCCTGAAATGTATTGCATAACTTTGGGCTTTTCCATGTACAGTGGACCTTCGGTTTTCATACAGCTCTCAACTCTAACAATTATGCAAGTGTATTTTTGTAAATGCTTTTGCAAGTGTATTTTTGGGGGTCTGAAACGACTAATCTAATTTACATTCATCCTTATGGGAACAAATTCGTTCGGTAGTTTGTTGGACTACGTATGTATTGGTAGATTAAAGACTTTGGTAGATTTCAAGATGTACATGTTTATAGAGGGGCCACATATATATCAGATCACTTTTTAGGTGTAGCTACAGTGAGTAAAAGGTAGATGGAATACAAGGAAAATGGAGGCAGCAAGTAAGAGAGAGGTGAAGGTTTATAAGCTAGAGGAGGAGGCAGTTAGGGAAATATATAAACAACTATTGGAGGATAGATGGGCTATTGAGAGTATAGGCAATGGGGTTGAAGATGTATGGGGTAAGTTTAAGAAAATAGTGGTCAGCAGAAGTTTGTGGTTACAGGAAAGTGGGTGTGGGAGGGAAGATGATGTAAAGGGAGTAGTAAGAGAAAAAGTTAGCATACGAGAGGTTTTTACAAAGTAGAAGTGATGCAAGGAGGGAGGAGTGTATGGAGAGGAAAAGAGGTTAAGAGAGTGGTGAAGCAATGTAAAAAGAGCAAATGAGAGAGTGGGTGACATGTTATCAACAAATTTTGTTGAAAATAAAAAAAAGTTTTGGAGTGAGATTAATAAGTTGAGGAAGCCTAGGGAACAAATGAATTTGATTGTTAAAAATATGAGGAGAGTTAATGAATGGAGAGTTAGAGGTATCGGGAAGATTAAGGGAATATTTTGAAGGATTGTTCAATGTTGATGAAGATAGGGAAGCTGTGATTTCGTATACATATAGGGAAAGAAGGAATAACATCTAGTAGGAGTGAGAAGGAGCAAGTTGTGAGTGTGGAAGAAGTGTGTGGGGCAGTGGGTCGAATGAAAGGGGGTAAGGCAGCTGGGATTGATGGGATAAAGATAGAAATGTTAAAAGCAGGTGGGGATATAGTTTTGGAGTGGTTGGTGCTTTTATTTAATTAATGTATGGAAGAGGGTAAGGTACCTAGGGATTGGCAGAGAACAAGCATAGTTCCTTTGTATAAAGGCAAAGGGGACAAAAGAGTGCAAAAATTATAGGGGAATAAGTCTGTTGAGTATACCTGGAAAAATGTATGGTAGAGTTATTATTGAAAGAATTAAAAGTAGGATAGCAGATGAACAAGGTGGCTTTAGGAAGGGTAGAGGGTGTGTAGACCAAGTGTTTACAGTAAAACATAGGTGAACATTATTTAACACTTTCAGGGTTATTAACGTACTAGTACGGCTTACGCCCTGGGGTTATTGACGTACTAGTACGCCTAAATTCTAGCGCCCTCAAATCAAGCAAAAACAGGCTGTTAGGCCTAGATGTGATAGAATGGGTCTGTGTGGTCAGTGTGCGCAGTATAAAAAAAATCCTGCACCACAGTGCATAATGATGAAAAAAACTGACCGTGTTTTTCGATTAAAACAGCGACTTTGCAGTCGATTTTCGCATGGTATTGATTGATGTATTCTCGTTTTCGTGGTTTCATTTGATAGATTGGAAGATATATTACAGAAATAGACATTATTTTGATTGGTTTGACAACGACAAGTACCTTGAAATTGAGCTCAAAGTAGCGAAAATGTTCGATTTTTGACGATGTTCAAGAGTAAACAAATCACACCATGCATCCAATACACATCAACTGGCGAGTCTAATATTCATGCACAAGTGCTCTAATATTATTTATACCATTTTTACAATGATGCAGTTGTATACATAACAGTAAATCTTCTATTTTTTTGTGAGAATAAAAATTCAAAATGAAAAGCAAAAGTAATGTAAGAGGGGCCTGGAAACGTGACTAATGAACAGAGAAGACGTTATTGTAGTGCCAGGAATGTCTGCCTTGTTTATTCTGGACCCTATTTTGAAATTGGCATCGTTTGAAATTTTTGTGAAATTGGCCAAATTGCCATTTTCTGACCACTATTTTGGGTAGTTGTAATTTGTAAATAGGCGCTTTCTTGTACTCAATCGATAGAAGAAATGGAGTTCTAGCGAAATAGCTATACTTTTAGTTGACTGAAACATTAGAATTTGCCGAAAATAGGGCTCAAAGTGGGCGAAATCGCCGATGCTAAGTGTCATGGCTACCGCTAACTTCGTTAAAGCATAATTCCGTTAGTTTTCGATCAAATTTCATAATTTTTGTGGCGTTATGATCGGAAAAAGATTCTCTATCATTTCATAAGAAATTTTTTTTTTTTTTTTTTAAATTCTTGGACCCTGAGAACGAGTTTCGGAGACCCCCTTGGACCCTGAAAGGGTTAAATACGGGTAAAGAGGTTCTTGTGGCATTTATGAATTTAGAAAAGGCGTATGACAGGGTGGATAGGGGGAACAATGTGGCAGATGTTGCAAATTTATGGAATAGGAGGTAGGGTATTGAAAGCAGTGAAAAGTTTTTACGAGGATAGTGAGGCTCAGGTTAGAGTATGTAGGAGCGAGGGAGATTATTTTCCAGTAAAAGTAGGCCTTAGACAATGATGTGATGTCACCATGGTTGTTCAATATACAGTGGTACCTCGACATACGAGCAGCTCCCAACTCGAACAATTATGTAAGTGTATTTCTGTAAGTGCTTTTGTAAGTGTATTTTTGGAGGTCTGAAACGGATTAATCTAATTCACATTATTCCTTATGGGAATAAATTCATTCGGTATCGGCACTCGAACAGCCTTCTGAAAAGAATTAAACTCGTAACTCGAGGTACCACTGTATTTATAAATGGGGTTAAGAGAAGTGAATGCTCAGGTGTTGGCAAGAGGTGTGGAGTTAAAAGATAATGAATAACACAGTGGGAGTTCTCACAGTTGCTCTTTGCTGATGACACTGCTTTTGGGAGAGACTTAAGAGAGGTTGCAGAGGTTGGTGGATGAGTTTGGTAATGTTAAAAAAGAAAAAGTGAATATAGGAAAGAATAAGGTGATGAGGATAAAAAAAATTATGTAACGAAAGATTGGATATCAGGTTGGAGAGGTGAATCATAGAATTGACGAGGGGAAAAAGGTGAGTGGTGCACTGAGGAGTCTGTGGAGACAAAGAACTTTGTCCATGAAAACAAAGTAAAGTAAGTAAAGTAAAGTAAATTTTATTTCGTTGCAGATTGCAGATTACATAGGTATTGGTAGTTACAATGTAAATTGGGTGCAAGGAGAGCCACTGACATGCCATGGCATTAGGGGCAGCTTATTCTAGTAACTTAAAGACTATGTACTTAATATTAGAGAAATTTATTGAGTTTATTCTAGTTAAAAATTGTTTTCAAAATTATTATATAATGATATTAGATTGTTACAGTAATGGTAATATGGAATTGAGATTATCTTAAGGAAAATAACATTGAGCATCTTTGACATTAACTTATAATATGAGTATTTAGTTTTGGGCGAGTAGGGGGGTAACATAATAGTAACATATTATTAAAAATTGAGATTATCGTATAGGAAAGTAATAATGAGCATTTTTCAGAGTAGTTTATAGTATGATCATTTACTTTTGGGTGAGTAGGTGGTTTTTGAGTCTTAAATTGATTTTCAGACAAGATTATCTTAATATTTACTGGTAGTGAATTCCAGATTCTGGGGCCTTTATGTGCATAGAATTTTTACATAGGTTGATATGAACACGGGGTATATCAAAAAGTGATCTGTGTCTTGTGTTGTGGTCATGGGTCCTATTAAAGTTGGTGAGGAGAATTTTGAGCGGAGGGTTTATATTAGAGTGTAAAGTTTTATATATGTAGTAGGCACAAGAGTAAGTATGAATGTTCTTTACGGTAAGTAGTTTGAGACTTTTGAATATTGGTGGAGTATGCTGTCTAGAGTGGGAATTTGTTATCATTCTGACTGCGGCCTTTTGTTGTGTTATGAGTGGTCTAAGGTGATTTAATGTTGTTGATCCCCATGCACAGATTCCATAGGTGAGATACGGGTAGATAAGTGAATGATATAGTACAAGGAGAGCTGATTGTGGTACATAATAGCGTAACTTTGATAATATGCCTACTGTCTTCGAGATTTTCTTGGAAATTTGTTGTTGTGTGTTTGGAATTTAAGGTGGATTCCTAGGAATTTTCCCTCTGAGTCTTGTGATGGGTGTACCATTGAGCGTTATGTTAAGTGGAACATTTGTGGCTTTGCTTCCAAACTGTATGAAGTAGGTCTTGTCAGTATTGAGAGTAAGCTTGTTAGTCGTCATCCATGTTGATATTTTCTGTAATTCGGCATTAACAGTGTTGGCCAGTATAACTGGATTTGGGTGAGAGAAGACATATGTTGTGTCATCTGCAAATAAAATGGGTTTGAGTAGTTGTGATGCATTCGGTAGGTCATTTATGTAAATGAGGAATAGGAGTGGCCCCAGGACACTTCCTTGAGGGACTCCGACTGTAATTGGTTGTGTGGAAGAGTTCGCTCCATTTGTGTACACGTATTGGCTTCTGTTGGTGAGGTATGACTTTAGGTAGTTGAGTGGGTGCCCCCTTATACCATAGTGTGCTAATTTTGTGAGCAGTAAATCATGGTCGACTGTATCAAAAGCTTTGCGTAGATCAATGAAGATTCCCAGTGGGACTTCTTTCTTCTCAAGTGCTGTATATATTAACTCCAACATGTGCATAATAGCATCGTTTGTGCTCTTGTTTGTCCTGAATCCAAATTGACAGGGGTTGAGTACATTGTGTGAGACGAGGTAGGAATAGATTTGTCTATGAATTAATTTTTCGAAGATTTTAGAAAGCAATGGTAAATTAGAAATTGGTCTATAATTATTCAGGTCTGTTTGATCACCTCCTTTGTGGATCGAGGGCAATGTATGAGAGTATAGTTATACCAACGCTCTTATATGGATGTGAAGCATGGGTGGTGAATGTTGCAACAAGGAGAAGGCTGGAGGCAGTGAAGATGTGTCTGAGGGCAATGTGTGGTGTGAATATAATGCAGAGAATTCATAGTTTGGAAATAAGGAGGAGGTGCGGGATTACCAAAACTAGTATCCAGAGGGCTGAGGAGGGGTTGTGGTGGTTTGGACATGTAGAGAGGATGGAACAAAATAGAATGACTTCGAGTGTATAAATCTGTAGTGGAGGGAAGGCAGGGTAGAAGTTGGCCTAGAGAAGGTTGGAGGGAAGGAGAAAAGGAGGTTTAGTGTGCAAGGGGCTTGGACTTCCAGCAACCATGCGTGAGCATGTTCGATAGGAGCGAATGGAGATAAATGTTTTTTAGGACTTGACGTGCTGTTGGAGTGTGAGCAAGGTAATGTTTATGAAGGAATTCAGGACAACTGGCAGGCCAGACTTGAGTCCTGGTGATGGGAAGAACAGTGCCTGCACCCTAAAGGATTGGTGTTAATGTTGCAGTTTTATAACTGTAGTGTAGGCATGCCTCTGGCAAGACAGTTATGGAGTGAATGATTGTGAAAGTTTTTCTTTTTCGGGCCACCCTACCTAAGTGGGAGATGGCCGATGTGTTAAAAAAAAAAAAATACTCGGCTCTCACTCCAACAGCACGTCAAGTCCTAAAAACCATTTGTCTCCATTCGCTATCTAACACTCTCATGCTTGCTTGTTGGAAGTCCAAGCCCCTCACACACAAAACCTCCATTACCCCCTCCCTCAAATCTTTCCTAGGTCAACCTCTACCCAGCCTTCCTTCCACTACAGATTTATACACTCTCAAAGTCATTCTATTTTGTTCCACCCTCTCTACATGTTCAAACCACCTCAACAAACCCTCCTCAGCCCTCTGGATAATAGTTTTGGTAATCTTGCTCCCCTTCCTAATTTCCACACTACAGATTCACTGCATTATATTCACACCACACATTGATCTCAGACATGACATCTCCATTGCCTCCAGCCTTCTCCTTGTTGCAACATTCACCACCCATGCTTCACACCCATACAAGAGTATTGGTATAACTATACTCTCATATATTCCCCTCTTTGCTTCCACTGAGAAAGTTCTTTGTCTCCACAGACTCCTAAGTGCACCACTCACCCTTTTACCCTCATCAATTCTATGATTCACCTCATCCTTCATAGACCCATCTGCTGACACGTCCACTCCTAAATATCTGAAAACATTCACCTCCTCCATACTCTCCCCCTCCAATCTGATATCCAATCTTTCATCACCTAATCTTTTTGTTATCCTCATCACCTTACTCTTTCCTATATTCACTGTCAATTTCCTTCTTTTACATACCCTACCAAACTCATCCACCAATCTAAGCACCTTCTCTTCAGAATTTCCCAAAAGCACAGTGTCATCAGCAAAAAGCAGCTGTGACAACTCCCACTTTGTGTTAGATTCTTTATCTTTTAACCCCACACCTCTTGCCAACACCTGCACATTCACTTCTCTTACAACCCCATCTATAAATACATTGAACAGCCATGGTGACATCACACATCCTTGTCTAAGGCCTACTTTTACTGGAAAATAATCTCCCTCTCTCTCCTACATACTCTAACCTGAGCCTCACTATCCTCATAAAACCTCTTCACTGCTTTCAGTAACCTACCTCCTATTCCATACACCTCCAACATCTGCCACATTGCCTCCCTATCCACCCTGTCATATGCCTTTTTCCAAATCCATAAATGCCACAAAAACCTCTTTACTCTTATCTAAATACTGTTCAGCTATATGTTTCACTGTAAACACTTGGTCTACACATCCCCTACCTTTCCTAAAACCTCCTTGTTCATCTGCTATCCTACTCTCCGTCTTGCTCTTAATTCTTTCAATAATAACTACCATAAACTTTACCAGATATACTCAACAGACTTATTCCCCTATAATTTTTGCACTCTTTTGTCCCCTTTGCCTTTATACAAAGGAACTATACATGCTCTCTGCCAATCCCTAGGTACCTTACCCTCTTCCATACATTTATTAAATAATAGCAACCAACCACTCCAAAACTATATCCCCACCTGCTTTTAACATTTCTATCTTTATCCCATCAATCCCAGCTGCCTTATTCCCTTTCATTCTACCCACTGCCTCACGAACTTCCCCCACACTCACAACTGGCTCTTCCTCACTCCTACAAGATGTTATTCCTCCTTGCCCTATACACAAAATCACAGCTTCCCTATCTTCATCAACATTTAACAATTCCTCAAAATATTCCCCCCATCTTCCCAATACCTCTAACTCTCCATTTAATAACTCTCCTCTCCTATTTTTAACTATCAAATCCATTCATTCCCTAGGCTTTCTCAACTTATTAATCTCACTCCAAAACTATTTCTTATGAAATGTAATATAAATTTATTATTTACAATGATCTGTTAGAGTTATCCATCTATGACATCCTTCCGTCTCCTCTCCCAACACCATAATAAACTATGATATGTATTTACAGTACCCTATGCACCCTAGCATTTCAAAATTAACTGAAGAGAAATAAAATATATTGATTACTGTAATCTTGAGCATGGAAACACAGCCAATCTGGCAACTATGCAGTAATCAGCTGTTGTAAATAAACAGAGGCCGTGGTAGGGACTAAGAGACTAGATGAGTGGTTGACAAGTCATTGTCATCACAGACAGCAACATGGGACTTCTGTGCTGGTGTTGGTGGAGTGTGAATGTCTCAGTCCACCACGAATGTCAAATTTCCTGTTTTCTTCTCCAGGGACTTTTTTTTTTTTCAACAAGTCGGCCGTCTCCCACCAAGGCAGGGTGACCCAAAAAGAAAGAAAATCCCCTAAAAGAAAATACTTTCATCATCATTCAACACTTTCACCATACTCATACATAATCACTGTCTTTGCAGAGGCGCTCAGATACGACAGATGGGACATTTGTCCTCATTATATACTGCCCACTGCTGGGCAACTGGTCCGAGTGTCATACATCAGCTTCTAGGTTAGGAGTTAGTCCGATGTTGACTTAGGTAGGAAGAAGGATTTAGGCAAATGTGGTCCACCTGACATAAGGAACTTATTGTTCCCATTTCTCTATGGAGGAAACCATTTCCTTTATAATTCCTGCCCACATCTGGACAACATATTTCACAGACTTCCAAGAAGCAGGGTTCAGTAAGGTATAAGTTTATTGTAATTTAACTTTCCTTCCCAACAGAACCTCCTTCCTGCTTTGTGTCCAGTCACCTAATACTCTTTCTTATGAATATCATCATCATCATCATCTTTCAATAAACCGACCGTATACCACCGAAGCAGGGTGGCCCAAAAAAAGAAACAAAAGTTTCTCTTTTTAACTTCAGTAATGTATACAGAAGGGGTTACTAGCCCCTTGCTCCCGGCATTTTAGTCACTTCTTACGACATGCATTGCTTATGGAGGAAGAATTCTCTTCCACTTCCCCATGGAGAATGAATATCTTCATATTAATATAAACCAATTTAAAGGGGAACTTAAAGAGTGTTAAAAAATCAAGTGATACTGGGCTTGGGTAACTGCATAAGAGAAACAAATAGCAAACACACACTCTTTGACTGCATAAAAGTCAATTTTTGCCACAGTGAATTCCTGGTAGAAGAAAGCTAGCCATGTATAAATAAATTCATGTAAAATTAATCTGTACAAAGAGAATGAACTTTTATTCAATTCCAAAAGTAACTGCTATGGAGAGACTACATTCTAATACTATAGGTTGAGTATCCCTTATCTAAAATTCTGAAATTCAAAATCTTCAAAATCCGAAACTTTTTCCAAGCGCCAGAGGACGCCACAAATGGAAAATTTCAGTTGGTTCTGGGGAGGTTACCAGGCATTGCTCAGATCTCTGTATACCCTGACAGTTGTGACATGTGACCTCACATACCCTGGGTGGAGCTCTGACACTTGGCATGCCAGGTTATCACCAACAATGGTCACTGCCAGACCTATGTGCATTACTCACTGTGATACCGTGTTTTATTCATATTCTCTGTTCTGTGATGCAAAGATACTGTTGAAAATGTCAAAAAGGCCTGCAGATACCCCTAGGAGTAACGGATAAGAAACAATACAGAGTACAGTAGCCTTTTAATAAAAATACGACATAACAGGTGGAGACAAAGCCTGCCATTGCTTCTTGTTTTATAACAGCTGATGCAGGTATTCTGCCAATGATGTGCTATATTTTTTTTTTCAACAAGTCAGCCGTCTCCCACCGAGGCAGGGTGACCCAAAAAGAAGAAAATCCCTAAAAAGAAAATACTTTCATCATCATTCAACACTTTCACCTCACTCATACATAATCACTGTCTTTGCAGAAGCGCTCAGATACTACAGTTTAGAATAGTCCTTCTAAACTGTCACTATCCCAGACCCCTCTAAAGCGCAGGCATTGTACTTCCCATTTCCAGGACTCAAGTCCGGCTAAATCAATAATTGGTTTCCCTAAATCCCTTCACTAAATAAATATTTCATGTTTAGACTTGGGTCTCATTACCAAGCCCTCATATTTCAAAATTTCAAAATCTGACACTTCCAGCCCCAAGCATTTTTGATAAGTGATACTCAACTTTTACTGTACTGTATCATTTCATCTATACAATGCATAATTTAAGCCCTTATATTTTTGGGGATATACTAAGCCTGCAAAAATCATATAGCACCTGAGAGGTAATCAGATTTGAACTGAGGAGTGAAAGGGTAATTCTAATTCCTGAGATCAGGAACCCTTCACCAGCATCAAAGCAAGCTCCTCACCCCTTCATCCCATGAAGGGTACAAGTTCAAGAGCATAAATTAATAGTCATGACTCTTAATCCAAGGATATGGAGCTACTGTTTCCTGCCTTTTTTAACAAATCTGGTTACCTTTTATTCCCTAAGTGTGCTACGATTCCTAGCACACATATAATACTTACCTCTACTTACGAGCAGCTCTCAACTCGAACAATTATGTAAGTGTATTTTTGTAGGTGCTTTTGTAAGTGTATTTTTGGGGGTCTGAAATGGATTAATCTAATTTTTATTATTTCTTATGGGAAAAAATTCCTTCGGTATCGGCATTTGAATAGCCGTCTGGAACGAATTAAGCTCATAACTCAAGGTACCACTGTACACTGAATAATACTAATATACTGAATCTATTAAAAACGTTGCCAAAATAATTACAAGTGAGCAACTCACCCAAACTTGCGAGTCTCTTCGGTCATCCAGGCCAGCTGCATTCTTCGCCGTGTAACATCAAAGGGATACGAGAAGCTTTGTGCCACAGCGCCAGCCAAGCCTCCACACAGAAGTTTAGCAGGAACTAATAGTACTAACCCACCTGCAGCAAAATTATTTTTATAAAAATATATATACATGAGAAAGTCATATTTTTAATTAGATTACATGAAGTTGCAAATAACAATTAAATACATGTGAAAAGAAGAATTAAAAAAATATAATTTTTTTAACACATTGGCTGTTTCCCACTGAGGCAGGGTAACCCAAAAAGAAAGAAAATAAACTTTCATCATCATTCATACATAATTATTGTCTTTGCAGAGGCAAAAAGATACGACAGTTTAGATGTCACCCCAAACAGACAATATCCCAAACCCCTCCTTTAAAGTGCAGGCATTGTACTTCCCACCTCAAGGCCTCAAGTCTGGCTAACCAGTTTCCCTGAATCCCTTCACAAAATATTACCCTGCTCACACTCCAACAGCTCGTCAGGTTCCAAAAACCATTCGTCTCCATTCACTCCTATCTACCACGCTTGCTGGAAGTCCAAGCACCTCTCCCACAAAACCTCCTTTACCTCCAACCTTTCCAAGGACGACCCCTACCTCACCTTCCTTTCCCTACATATTTATACGCTCTCCAAGTCATTCTACTTTGATCCATCCCCTCTAAATGACCAAACCACCTCAACAACCTCCCCTTCAACCCTCTGACTAATACTTTTAGTAACTCCACACCTCCTCCTAATTTCCACACTACAAATTCTCTGCACAATATTTATACCACATATTGCCCTTAAACATGACATCTCCACTGCCTCTGGCCTCCTCCTTGCTGCAGCATTTACACCCCATGCTTCACACCCATACAAGTGTTGGTACCACTATACTCTCATACATTCCCTACTTTGCCTCCATAGATAACATTTTTTGTCTCTACAGATACCTCAACGCACCACTCACCTTTTTTTCCTTCATCAATTCTATGGTTAACCTCATCCTTCATAAACCCATCTGCTGACACGTCAACTCCCAAATATCTGAAAACATTTACTTCTTCCATAATCCCTCTCTCGAATGTGATATCCAATTTTCTTTATTTAAATCGTTTGATACCTTCATCACCTTACTCTTATCTATGTTCACTTTTAACTTTCTACCTTTACACTCTCTCCCAAACTCGTCCACTAACTTTTGCAACTTTTCTTTAGAATCTCCCATAAGCACAGTATCATCAGCAAAAAGTAACTGTCAACTCCCATTTTGCATTTAATTCTCCATAATATAATCCCACCCCTCTCCCCAACACCCTAGCATTTACTTATTTTACAACCCCATCTATAAATATATTAAACAACCATGGTGACATTACACATCCCTGTCTAAGACCTACTTTTACCGGGAAGTAATCTCCCTCTCTCCTACACACCCTAACCTGAGCCTACCCTCATAAAAACTCTACAGCATTTAGTAGTGATACCTATTCCATACACTTGCAACATCTGCCACATTGCTCCCCTATCCACTATCATATGCCTCTTCTAAATCCATAAATGCAATGAAAACTTCCCTACCTTTACCTAAATACTGTTCACATACATGCTTCAATGTAAACACTTGATCTACACATCCCCTACCCACTCTAAAGCCTCCTTGTTCATCTGCAATCCTACTCTCTATCTTACCTCTAATTCTTTCAATAATAACCCTACCATACACTTTACCTTGTAAACTTATTCCCCTATAATTTTTACAATCTCTTTTGTCCCCTTTCCCTTTATATAAAGGAACTATACACGCTCTCCACCAATCCCTAGGTACCTTCCCGTCTTTCATACATTTATTAAACAAAGACACCAACCATTCCAACACTATCCCCACTGCTTTAAAAATTTCTGTCATGATCCCATCAGTTCCAGCTGCTTTACCCCTTTTCATTCTATGTAATGCCTCACGCACCTCCCCCACACTCCCTTTCTTCATCGACATTTAAAAGTTCCTCCAAATATTCCTGCCATCTACCCAATACCTCCAGTTCCCCATCAACTAACTCCCCTACTCAGTTTTTAAAAACTGTTTATATATTACTCTTAAGTACAGTTTAAAAATATTTTCCTTTCTTATAATCTAGTTGCGTCTTTCTTTGCCCTTCCCAAAGGCATATGTAACAAAATGTGTTATTTCTACAAGAACATTATTGTCTTTGCAAGTAGATTTACAGGTTATTTAGAATTTCTAAAAAAAATTATATTTCTAATATTAGCCTTGTTTAAGGAATTTTGAACCAAACAATAACATAATTATTTTCAGATTAATGTGGTAGCAGAGATAACACCAGGAGGCAGCTCAGATGAAAACTCGCACACACACAAGCTTTAAAATCTCTGCACCAAATTCACCTTAAACCAGCAAATAATAGAACCTACAAGTTTGGAGAATACATTGGACCTCATCTTCACTAACAATAATGATCTGATATGAAATGTCATATCAAAAACAATATACAGTGGACCCCCGGATTACGTCATTATTTTGTTCCAGAATGCTGTTCAAGTGCCGTTACCAATCGAATTTGTTCCCATAAGGAATAATGTAAATTAGATTAGTCCTTTTAGACTCCCAAAAATACACTTACAGAAGCACTTACAAAAATACACTTACATAATTGTTCGAGTTTGGAGCAGTACGTAATCCGGGGGTCCACTGTAGTACTCAGATCACAATATAATAGAGGTCCAGATATAAATGCGGGGGGCCCCAGACCGACAAAATGTGATCAGTCGCGATGGAGCCTTCACTAAATTCAACTTAAATAACAAAAACATAAGGTGGGACCAAGTAAACCAAGTCCTAAATGATATAAACTGAGAAGATAGCCTAAGCATCTCAGATCCAAACCTATGTCTAGAACAAATTAACTCTGTGGCACTTGAGGTTTGCTCAAGACAAATTCCCTTAAGGAAAAGGAGAAGATGTAAACTAGAAAGAGAAAGGCGCTCCCTATACAGGCGAAGGCAAAGAATAACAGTGGCTACAAGAGGCCAACATATCTGAAATACGTAGGGAGACACTGGTCAGAGAAATAGCAAACATTGAATTAAAACTAAAGGAATCTTACAGGAATCAAGAAATGCGGGAAGAACTAAAAGCTATAAATGAAATTGAAAGAAACCCAAAGTATTTCTTTTCTTATGCCAAATCAAACTTGAGAACAACATCCAGTATTGGGTCCCTACTTAAACAGGATGGGTCCTACACAGATGACAGCAAGGAAATGAGTGAGCTACTAAAGTCCCAGTATTACTCAGTTTTTAGCGAGCCGCTAACCAGACAAAGTCGAAGAACTAAATGAATTTTTTATGAGTGCCACAGAACTTGATAGACGCAAACCTATCTGACATTATCCTGACGCCAAATGATTTCGAAGAGGCAATAAATGACATGCCCATGCACTCCGCCCTAGGCCCAGACTCATGAAACTCCGTGTTCATCAAGAACTGAAAGAAGCCCCTATCACGTGCTTTTAACATCCTATGAAGAGGGAGCATGAACACTGGGGTCGTCCCGCAGTTATTAAAAACAACAGACATAGCCCCACTCCACAAAGGGGGCAGTAAAGCACTGGTAAAGAACTACAGATCAATAGCGCTAACATCCCATATCATAAAAATCTTTGAAAGGGTTCTAAGAAGCAAGATCACCACTCATCTAGATACTCATCAATTACACAACCCAGGGCAGCATGGGTTTAGAGCAGGTCGCTCCTGTCTGTCCCAACTACTCGACCACTACAACAAGGTCCTGGATGCTCTAGAAGACAAACAGAATGCAGATGATACATACACAGACTTTGCAAAAGACTTCGACAAGTGTGACCATGGTGTAATAGCACACAAAATGCGTGATAAAGGAATAACAGGAAAAGTTGGCAGATGGATCTATAATTTCCTAACAAATAGAACACACAGAATAGTAGTCAACAGAGTAAAGTCTGAAGTGGCTACAGTGAAAAGCTGTTCCACAAGGCACAGTACTTGCTCCCATCTTGTTCCTCCTCCTCATATCAGACATAGACAGGGATATAAACCACAGTGCCGTGTCTTCCTTTGCAGATGACACATGAATCTGCACGACAGTGTCCACTATTGAAGACACTGCAAGACTCCTAGCAGACATCAACCAAATATTTAAATGGGCTGCATTAAACAATATGAAGTTCAATGATGAGAAATTTCAATTACTCCGATTTGGAAAAACGTGAGGAAATTAAAATTTCATCGGAGTATAAAACAAATGCCAACCACACAATAGAGCGAAAAACTAATGTCAAAGACCTGGGAGTGGTCATGTCAGAGGATCTCACCTTCAAGGGCCATAACACTGTAGCAATCGCATCTGCTAGAAAAATGACAGGATGGATGATGAGAACCTTCAAAACCAGGTATGCCAAGCCCATGATGACAGTTTTCAGGTCGCTTGTCCTATCTAGGCTGGAATATTGCTGCACACTAACTGCACCTTTCAAGGCAGGCAAAATTGCTGAACTAGAAAATGTGCAGAGAACCTTCACAGCACGTATAACTGTGATAAACCACCTCAATTACTGGGAACGCTTGAAGTTCCTAAACCTGTACTCCCTAGAACGCAGGCAGGAGAGATACATTATTACATACACTTGGAAAATCCTAGAGGGATTAGTACCAAACTTGCACACGAGAGTCACTCCCTACGAAAGCAAAAGACTCGGCAGACGATGCAACATCCCCCCAATGAAAAGCAGGGGTGCCAGTAGCATGTTGAGAGAACACAATAAGTGTCAGGGGCCCAAGACTGTTCAACTGCCTCCTAGCATACATAAGGGGGATTACCAATAGACCCCTGGCTGTCTTCAAGCAGGCACTGGACAGGCACCTAAAGTTTTTACCTGACCAGCCAGGCTGTGGTTCGTACGTTGGACTGCGTGCAGCCAGCAGTAACAGCCTGGTTGATCAGGCTCTGATCCACCATGAGGCCTAGTCACAGACTGGGCTGTGGGGGCGTTGACCCCAAGAACTCTCTCCAGGTACACTCCAGGACACACTGACTTCAACTGCCAGAAAATAAAACAATCAAAGCCTGGATACAACTTTTAAAGCCAAACACATTATAATTTTCAATCCATTACATACTAACCTGTATTTTTTTCACAAGCCTTGCAGGTATAATCTGGGAGATGCTTCATGCATAAATACTTCATCTGTTCAAAACAATAGAAGCTAAGGCCAGCATAGGGAATCATTCCACATACAGTTGCAGTAAATCCTCGATACAAGGCTCGAAATCCACCTTCCTGTGCAAACATTAAATCGCATGTTAATAGAGGAATGTCAGTAAAAGTAATCTACTGTATATTCTTGGGCATGTTTCAACCATGTGTCCCAACAAAAATTTGCTGCATAATATGCTCTCAGCTTGTGACAAAAAACAAAATGGTTGCCAAATTATTATATGTAAAAATTCTCTAACCATACAACAATTACCATAACATTGCATGGGTTGAACATAAACACTTACAGATAAGATGGGCAGCTCTGAGAACTGCCCAACAAATGAGAGTAAGAAATTTTCTTTTTCTGATACAGTAATTTAACAGAACACATTACTGAGCATTTTCATGTCATATACTATCAGTAAAGTATATTTAACCCCTTTCAGGGTCCAGAGTCAAACTTCAGAGGGTGTGCCAGTGTCCAAGAATTTAAAAAAAAAAATTAGTTTTTCTTATGAAATGGTAGAGAATCTTTTTCTGAAGGTAATAAAACAAAGTACGAAATTTGATTGAAAATTGACGAAATTATGCTCTCGCGAATTTTGATGCATCAGCGATATTTACGCATTGGCAATTTTGTCAACTTTGACTCCCATTTTAGGCCAATTACATTATTCCAGTCGACCAAATTTTTAGCAATTTCACTAGTATTACTTCTATGCTATCGATTGAGCACAAGAAATCGCCCAGTCAGCTGTTTCAACTACAAAATAAAGAGTGGAAATTGGTAATTTAGCCAATTTAACTCAAAGTTCAAAATATTCCAATTTCAAAATAGGGTGCAGTAGAATAAACAATGTAGGCATTCCTGGCACTAAACTAACATTTCCTCTGTTCATTAGTTACGTTTTCAGTCTTTACAAATGAATTCCATTTTTATTTTTTATTCACATAATGAATTTTTATTCAAACCAAAAAAATGGAAGATTTACTGTTATGCAATATTGTAATAATTGTACAAATAATATCACCACATTTGTGAACGTTATTTAGACCCACCAGCTGGCGCTTATTAGATGTGTGAGGTCATTTGTTTACTCTCGGCAAAAATTTAACATTTCCGCTACTTTGAGCTCAGTTTCAAGCCATTTCCTGTACTAAAACCAATCGAAATCATCTCTATATCTGTAAAATAGATGGGGTTGTAAAAGAAGTAAATGCTAGGGTGTTGGGGAGAGGGGTGGGATTAAATTATGGAGAATTAAATGCAAAATGGGAGTTGACACAGTTACTTTTTGCTGATGATACTGTGCTTATGGGAGATTCTAAAGAAAAGTTGCAAAGGTTAGTGGACGAGTTTGGGAGAGTGTGTAAAGGTAGAAAGTTAAAAGTGAACATAGATAAGAGTAAGGTGATGAGGGTATCAAACGATTTAAATAAAGAAAAATTGGATATCACATTGGAGAGAGGGATTATGGAAGAAGTAAATGTTTTCAGATATTTGGGAGTTGACGTGTCAGCGGATGGGTTTATGAAGGATGAGGTTAACCATAGAATTGATGAAGGAAAAAGGTGAGTGGTGCATTGAGGTATCTGTGAGACAAAAACGTTATCCATGGAGGCAAAGAAGGGAATGTACGAAAGTATAGTGGTACCAACACACTTATATGGGTGGAAGCATGGGTTGCAAATGCTGCAGCGAGGAGGAGGCTGGAGGCAGTGGAGATGTCCTGTCTAAGGGCAATGTGTGGTGTAAATATCATGCAGAAAATTCGAAATGTGAAATTAGGAGAAGGTGTGGAGTTACTAAAAGTATTTGTCAGAGGGCTGAAGAGGGGTTGTTGAGGTGGTTTGGTCATTTAGAGAGAATGGACGAGGGGCTTGGACTTCCAGCAAGCATGTGTGAGCGTGTTAGATAGGAGTGAATGGAGACGAATGGTTTTTGGGACATGACGATCTGTTGGAGTGTGAGCAGGGTAACATTTTGTGAAGGGATTCAGGGAAACCAGTTAATTGATTTAATTGGACTTGAGTCCTGGAAATGGGAAGTACAATGCCTGCACTTTAAAGGAGGGGTCTGAGATAGTGACAGCTGGGAGGGACTTTTCTCAGCTGTCGTATCTGAGCTCCTCTGCAAAGACAGTGATTATGTATGAGTGTGGTGAAAGTATTGAATGATGATGAAAGTATTTTCTTTTTGGGGATTTTCTTTCTTTTTGGGTCACCCTGCCTCGGTGGGAGACGGCCGACTTGTTGAAAAAAAAAAAAAATCTGTAATATATCTTCCATTCTATCAACTGAGACCAAGAAATCGCAAATACAATTATAAAAAGTATACGAAAAACACTGGAAAGTCATTGTTTTAGTCAAAATTACGGTCTCAGTATTTTTTCTCTCATTATGTACTGTGTGCTGCATGATTTGTTTTATATGGTGCACACTTACCACATAGATGTATTCTCTCATATCTAGGCCCAAATTTACCTCTCACAGCTTATCTGAGTGAGCTGAGCTCATGACGTAGAACTACGGTTTGGACCCTGAAAGGGTTAATCCAAAGAGAAAAAATCATTTTTCTCCCCAACAATCGCAATTGAAGTCCAGATTTCTTAGCCAAATTAAAGCAAAAACAAACCCACCACATCGCCAAAAGTACTTAAGTGTGTCTGATAAATAATAATAATAATAATAATAATAATACTACAGTGGACCCCCGGCTAACGAACACCCCGGAAATCGTACAATTATGGAAGTATAACATTGTAAGTGCTTGTGGAAGTGTATTTTTGGGGGCCTGAAATAGACTAACCTACATGACATTATTTCTTAAGGAAGTAAATTCGTTCGGTAATGGCACTTGAGCAGGCTTCTGGAATGAATTTTGTTCGTTAGCCGGGGGTCCACTGTATAATAACAATAATATTTTTTATTTCATTGCAAGTCTACATCGAGATTTTGTAATTACAATCATGAACTGAAGTGCAAAGAGAGCCACTATCATGCCATGGCATTACAGGCAGACTAAATCTAATTGCTTATAGACTACTTAATACTAGAGAAATTGATTGAGTGTTTTAGTTAAACATTACCTTATAACAATTAATAAATTTACTCAAATTACAATCTGAGGATATTACATTGTGACAAGGTGAAAGTGTGTTGTAGGATGGTTACATCAATAGTAAATATTGAAATTATATTATAGGAAAATATCACTGAGCATTGTTGAAAGTAGTTTACAGTATGAGTATTTAGTTAAGGGTGATTAGGTAGTTTTTGAGAAGTCTTAAATTGATGTTCAGACCAAGTTTTTAGTATTTACTGGTAATGAATTCCAGATTTTGGGGCCCTTTATGTGCATAGAATTTTTACACAGGGTGATATGGACACAGGGTATATCAAAAAGTGATCTGTGTCTTGTGTTATGGTCATGGGTCCTAAATTTCCTGTCAAATTGCTCCAGTCAATTTGTCTAAAATTGAAATCTCCCATCAGCACAACATTTTCATATGTAAGATGCCTTAAGAATTTCATCCCATAGAAGTTTACTGCACTCCCTATCAAGATTTGGGGGCCTGTAAATTGGTGAGGAGAATTTTGAGCAGAGGGTTTATATTAGAGTGTAGAGTTCTACGTATGTAGTAAGCACAAGAATAAGTGTGAATGTTCTTTATGGTGAGTAGTTTCAGACTTTTGAATATTGGTGGAGTATGCTGTCTAGAGTGGGAATTTGTTATCATTCTGACTGCAGCCTTTTGCTGGGTTATGAGCAGTCTAAGGTGATTTAATGTTGTTGATTCCCATGCACAAATTCCATAGGTGAGATAAGGGTAGATGAGTGAATGATACAGTGCAAGGAGAGCTGACTGAGGCACATAGTAGCGTATCTTAGATAGTATGCCTACTGTCCGAGATTTTCTTGGAAATTTGTTGTGTGTATTTGGAATTCAAGCCTACTGTCAAGGTGGATTCCTAGGAATTTTCCCTCTGAATCTTGTGATAGGTGAACCATTAAGCATTATGTTAAGTAGAACATTTGCAGCTCTGTTTCCAAACTGAATGAAATAGGTCTTGTCAGTAATGAGAGTAAGCTTATTAGTCATCCAGGTAGATATTTTCTGTAATTCAGCATTAACAGTGTTGGAGAGGCAAGAAGGTTGAACGACGGCAGTCAGTTATGCCTGCTGTTCCAATGTCAACTCTTTCCCATATAAATGTGACATTTTTGGCCCCTCATGCATAAATCATAAAAATAAAAGCTGCACAGATAATTCAGATGTGTGGTAGCATGAGAGATCCTGGATGGTGTTCAGGGGAGGTCAATGCCCCCACGGTCCTATGACCAGGCCTCATGGTGATCAAGGACTGATCAACCAGGCTGTTACTGCTGGCCACACTAAACTAACGTACAAACCGCAGCCTGGCTGGTCATGTACTGACTTTAGGTGCCTGTCCAGCTCCCTCTTGAAGACAGCCAGGGGTCTATTGGTAATCCCCCTTATGTATACTGGGAGGCAGTTGAACAATCTTGGGTCCTTTACACTTACTGTGTTGTCTCTTAGCAAGCTCATGGCACCCCTGCTTTTCATTGGGAGGGAGGCATGTTGCACTGCCTGCAGAGTCTTTTGCTTTCATAGGGGGTGGTTTCTGTGTGCAGATTTGGGACTAGTTCCTCTTAAGATTTTCCAAGTGTATAATATCATGTATCTTTCTCGCCTGCATTCCAAGGAACACAGGTCAAGGGACTTAAACTGTTCCCAGTAATTTAGGTGCTTTATTGTACTTATAAGTGCAGTGAAAGTTCTCTGTATATTCTCTAGGTCTGCAATTTCACCTGCCTTTAAAAAGACCATTAGTGTACAGCAATAC
>WNWK01017536.1:0-42215 GCA_009830355.1 Cherax destructor | reverse complement strand
TAAGTGGAAAGTATTAATACCAATTTCTTTTGCGTACCCAACAAGCCTAATAATATACAGTGCAAACAATTTTAATTTAACAGAGTAGCTGGTTTTAATATTATACACATTAATTTAATGTCAGGTCTAGCTTTTTGTGAGAGTGGTGAAGAAGTGGGCATCAAGGGCGTTACAGTTCGGCGACCTACTGTGACTTAAGTCCCACATATCTCAAATTACTTGCAAGTAATAATTCAGGTAATACCCTGTAAACCTCATGCAGGTAATTTGCTCAATAATTATAATAATTCACAAGTAACATGTGTACGGTGGGTAGAGAACCTTTCCGTATACAAACTTTCCCTCATCTCTCTATACAGTTGGAAAGTTAGCTAGAATGTAGATATCCCTTCTCAGCAGATATCTTGTGTACACCATGTGATGCATTTATAATAATTCCCAAACAGTAATGGATAGAAAAAAGTCTTATTAAAGGCAAACACAAACATTCGAGCTGATACAGTGTAAAAATATCTGATCGCTAAAGCTCTGGCTTCACACGGCGAGGGTCCGCGTTCGATTCCCAGCTCGGGTAGAAACATTGGGCGTGTTTCTTTACACCGGTTGTCTATGTTCACCCATCAGTAAAATGGGTACCTGGGAGTTAGTCGACTGGTGTGGGTCGCATCCTGGGACAAGGACCTAATTTGCCCGAAATGCTCTGCATAACAAGGAACTTTCTATATAGTAGTATGTCACTGATGTCAGCTAGGCCTGTATACCATGTACATGTACTTGTAGTAAATAAAGATATTATTATTATTATTACTATTATTATTATTATTAATTTAACCTCAGAACTTGGAAGGAGGTTTAAATAAGCGCTGACATATTAACATATCAGAAAGATCCCCAGCCAGACTGTGGGGTCGACTGGTGGTGTTCTTACTCTTGCCAGGTCGAGCCCATCTTTAGGGCAATCTTGTTTTACTATATTTTTGTAATAAATCGGTGTCACAGTTTACGGGATGTCGTGTGAATGAGGTCATCCAGGACATCTGTCATCAGAAAACAATGAGATGAGTTTGGTAAAATCTGGTTACTTGGTTGTGATGGACAGTGCACAGATTGTGACCAACTGTAATTAATGTTTGTTACAGCTTTTTTAAACATTTATGTATTATATAAAGAAAAATTACCAGTCTCATAAAAATTAAATAATTAAAGTACCCTATCATGAAAGAACATAAAGCCACAATACCGTGACTGGAACAATACACAAATAACCGCACATAAATGAAAGGAACATGTGACGCCGTTTGAGAAAATGGTTAACAACAATTTTTCCCAAGTTTTGGAGAGTGTCTTCATGGGTGTGTAGTTAGATCACCTTCCTCCAGTTTACATCACCTTCCTCCAGTTTACATCACCTTCCTCCAGTTTACATCACCTTCCTCCAGTTTACATTACCTTCCTCAAGTTTACATCACCTTCCTCCAGTTTACATCATCTCCTCCAGATTACAAACTCTTCCTGGTTAATAAACATGACAGTCGTTATTGGTGCCACCTCCTCTTTAGTTACCTTAATACAAGACTAATTAATTCAACAAAATATTACTTTTTCTTGTTAAAAAGTGTCTGTAATCAGCCACTCGTGACAAATATATGTAAGTTAGGAACATAAGAACATAAGAATGGAGGAACACTGCAGAAGGCCTACTGGCCCATACAAGGCAGGTCCATATCAAAACCACCACTACCTAAGAATTTATTCAGGTACTCACGACACCAATCAAACCCAGCCCTTCCCACTCATATATTTGTCCAATCTCTTTTTAAAGCCACCCAAGGTCCTAGCCTCTATCACCCTACTCGGAAGATTGTTCCACGCATCTACAACTCTGTTCGAAAACCAGTACTTGCCTATGTCCTTTCTAAATCTAAATTTATCCAATTTAAATCCGTTATTTCTGGTTCTTACTTGGTTCGATATCCTCAGTATTTTATTAATATCTCCTTTGTTTATGCCCATCATCCACTTGTACACCTCGATGATATCTCCCTCATTCTACGTCTCTCCAGAGAGTGGAGATTCAACGCTCTAAGTCGATCTTCATATGGAGATTTCTTATACTGTAAATCATTTTAGTCATTCTTCTTTGTATGTTCTCCAATGAATCTATATCCATCCTGTAGTAAGGAGACCAAAACTGAGCTGCATAATCCAAATGAGGTCTCACTAGTCATGTATAGAGCTGTAAAATAACTTTCGGACTTCTGTTGCTTATACTTCTTGAAATAAATCCTAGTAATCTGTTAGCCTTATTGCGCACACTTAGGCACTGTTGTCTTGGCTTTAGATTCCTGCTTACCAAGTCTTTTTCACATTCTGTATGATCAAGCTCTACTTCACCTAGTTTATAAATTCGAGGGATATTTTCATTACCAAGGACTAGTACCTTACACTTGTCCACATTGAACTTCATCTGCCACTTTTCAGACCAAGACATTAATTTGTCCAAATCCTCCTGGAGTTCACTGGTATCCTCCTCAGAATGAATCATACGGCCTATTTTTGTATCATCAGCAAATTTACTCATGTCACTTGCAATTCCTTCATCAAGGTCATTTATGTAAATTATGAACAACAATGGGCCTAAAACTGATCCTTGTGGAACGCCACTAGTGACTAATCCCCATTCAGATTTGACCCCATTAATGGAAACTCTCTGCTTTCTATTGGTAAGCCATGCCTCTATCCATGCTAGAACTTTACCTCCTATACAATGAGCTGCCACCTTTCTTAAGAGTCTCTTGTGAGGTACTCTATCGAAGGCCTTACTGAAATCCAAGTAAACTATATCATATTCTTTATCACTGTCTACTGCCTCAAATGTTTTATTGAAAAACGTCAGTAAATTTGTTAGGCAGGAACGACCTCTCGTGAACCCATGCTGAGATTCATTAATCAAATTATGTTCTTCAAGGTGACTTCTAATAATATCAGCTATAATTGATTCTAATAATTTGCCTACTATAGATGTGAGGCTTATTGGACGGTAATTTGATTGAATTGACTTTTCCCCTGATTTGAATATAGGAACTACATTAGCTATCTTCCACATCTCTGGCACAATACCAGTTAGGATGGACGTATTAAACACATTCGTTAATGGCTGACTAAGTTCCATCTTGCATTCTTTAAGTACCCTGGAAAACAACTCGTCGGGTCCCGGGGACTTATTTTGCTTCAGTTTATCTATCTGTTTGATAACCATGTCCCTCGTGACAGTAATATTAGTTAACTTGAATTCTTCAGGAACTGAATAATTGTTAATTTCTGGAATCTCATTTACGTCTTCTTGTGTAAAGATTGACAAAAAATAGTCATTAAATAGAGAACACATTTCCAGTTCGTTATCCGTCAGCTGTCCATTCCCAATTTTCAGAAGTCCTACCTTTTCCCTCACCTTCGTCCTATACACTTGAAAGAACCCTTTTGGATTAGTCTTTGATTCATTAGCAACCTTAATCTCATAGTCACGTTTATCCTTTCTAATCCCTTTTTTCCTTCTCTTTCAACTGAACATATTGGTCAATAAGGTTAACATCTCCTCTTTTGATGCGCCTATAAATTCCTCTTTTCTCCCTAATAGATGTTTTAGCCTCCTGTTAATCCATTTGGGATCGTTATTATTTGACCTAAATTCTCTGGGGAATAAATATACTCTGTGCACGTTGTACATTATTAAGAAAAAATCATAAACGCAGATCCCATCGTAATCGTTAGCTAGATTACCCCAGTCGAGATTAGACAGGTGTTCCTAAGTCCAGTATAATCGGCAGAACGAAAATCAGGAACTTTTACCGTATTATCCCTATTCTCGTACTCCCAGGTAATATTAAAAGTAATGGATTTGTGATCACTTGCGCCAAGCTCTTCAGTGATCTCCAGATTATTTACAAGGGTTTCTTTATTTGACAAGACTAGGTCGAGCAAATTATTACCTCTGGTAGGCTCCGTCACACACTGCTTCAGAAAACAGTCCTGAACTACTTCCATAAAGTCACTGGACTCCAGATTACCGGTCAAAGAAGTCCAGTCAATTGACTAAAGTTAAAATCCCTACTATCACTACGTTATTGTGTCTAGAAGCCCTAACAATTTCGTCCCAAAGAAGTCTCCTCTATCGTGATCCAAGCCTGGAGGTCGGTATATTACACCTACAATCAGTTTCTCTTGACCTTCTAGAAACTCTACCCAAACAGATTCTGTTAATGATCCATCTATTTTTATGCCTGTTTTTATGCAGCAATTTTTATTTTCTCGTACATATAATGCAACTCCACCCCCTTTCCCATTATATCTATCTACATGGAACAACTTAAACCCTGAATATGACACTCAGAAATCATATCCCGACTCTTTATATTATACCATGTTTCAGTTATTGCAATGACATCAAAGTTCCCAGCACATGCTACCAAACGTAATTCGTTAATTTTATTTCTGGCGCTTCGACAGTTAGTGTAAAATACATTGAGATGTATCTTCTTGTGAACCTTTTTCATATTCAGCTTTTGTTTTACACAATTTCTGTTACTATTATTACCCTGTGTTACTCGATTACTGTTATTGTTAAGATTTATGATGTCAAAGCCTGAATCAATATTTTGACCCTCATTATTCACCATTCCTAAATCCAGACCTCTAACTAATCCTAGTTTAAAGCCCTAACAACATCCTCAACTGAGCTAGAGAGAAATTCTACACCTGCCCTGGATAAGTGAACCCCATCCCTGGCATACATGTCATTTCGGCCATAGAAGTGGTCCCAGTTGTCAATGAATGGGACTGCATTATCCTTACAGTGTTTGTCCAGCCAGCAATTTATACCAATCGCTCTGGACAGCCATTCATTTCCAACACTCCTTCTTGGCAAAATGCCACATATAACAGGGCGCCCCCCCTTCTTCCTAATTATGTCTATTGCTGTCCTGTACCTTCTAACTAAATCCTCACTTCTACGCTTGCCTACATCATTGCCTCCAGCACTGAGGCAGATAATAGGATTGATCCCATTACCGTTCATGATGTTGTCAAGCCGGCTAACAATATCCTCCATCCCAGCCCCGGGAAAGCAAACCCTCTGTCTCCTACTCCTATCCTTCAAGCAGAATGCCCTATCCATATACCTAACCTGGCTATCCCCAACAACAACAATATTTTTACCTTCCTTTGTGTCGTTCGTCGTGACGTTCCCAGTAGTCGACTCACATTCATTGGGTAGCACGGAGAAGGCATTCGATGTTTCCACAGCAGTCTCTTTCTTCTTCATCGTTTCTAACTCTCCATTCGTTTTCTTGATCTTCAACTTCGTTCCTTGAAGTCCGGCCACTGCCCAGGTTCCCTTCTTGACCTGAGGACTCACAACAGGAGGACTACTACGAATCCTCTTGTTTTCCTTCGTCAATCGCCGAATCTCAAGCTTCGCTACCCTCAATTCCTCCTTAAGCTGCTGGTAAAGTTGCTCAATGGACGGCATCTTGGTTCACTTCACAGAGCAAAAGTGGTTCAGTCCACAGAGAACCCTAGACACGTTCCGACCGTACTGGAAAACTCCCTTGGTCCACTCCAGTGGTCAACGTTTCGCTCTGTTCTTCAAAATTACTGAAGTTCCAGACATTGAAAAGGAAGAGAGTGATCAAAAATAAATAGAGTATTGACCCAAAACTTAAAAACCTTATTCAATATCCTGACGAGACAAAGAAACCAATGTAAAAACAAACTTCATATTATCCAAAAATGTTTTTTATGCAAAGTAAACTTAAGACAATGATGGGTCTCTGTTTTAAGGTATATACAACTTATGATAAACCTGAATGACATATTTGAAGACATTGTGTAATTGTGTTGAGTGAAATATTAAATATACTAAAGTATGACAGCACAACATAATATAATCTTCTGCAACACTCTGGTATCTTTATTGCGGAAATGTTTCATAATCCAATGGCTTCCTCAGTCCAACACAGATAAGAAGTGCTGTTGCAAATGTTGCACATGTGTCTAATTCATCTCGGTACTAGATGACTAAAATCGCCTTCCGCCGCCCTCCACTGCTGCTGGTATCCCGTCTTTGGCAGTATGGCAGGAAGATGAGACTGAGCAAAGATCCTTGTAATATATTATCCCCTTTCAGTGTAATAGGATGTAGTGAAGGATAGGGAGAGATCCATCTGATACACCACGATTGGTATTGTGACAGAAAAGAGTAGAGGGCGGAAAAAATAATTCTAATATTCTAACTTTGCTTCAGCTATCTAGACAAACAGCCTTAAATACCCATGAATTCCCTGCAAAATCTTTTATGGGGTACAGGATGACAAGGTGTAATTAAATTAAGGGCACTTAAAGTATATATGTTAAAGGCGAAAACATCTATTTTATTCAAAAGTTTAACTTTAGAAGGTAATGTTGAAATATTTGTTAACCTGGAAGACCTACAGTCAGATGTTGGAGTTGACGGCGAGGCCAGTCCAGTTTAGTCACCACTTCCTTTTACTGTTTTTTTGTTATTTTAAATTAATGTCACATAATTTATGGGATGTCATGAGTGAATGAGATCATTCAGCACATCGTCTGCACTCAGAGAAATAAGCGTAGTGAGTACGGTGGAGTCTGCTTATATATATATATATATATATATATATATATATATATATATATATATATATATATATATATATATATATATATATATATATATATATATATGTGTGTGTGTGTGTGTGTGTGTGTGTGTGTGTGTGTGTGTACTTTACACCTAGTTGTGGTTACAGGGGTCAAGTCATAGCTCCTGCCCCCACCTCTTCACTGAAGGCTACTGGGTCACTCTCCCTGCGCCATGAGCTTTATCATACCTCTTCTTAAAGCTATGTATGGAACCTGCCTCCACTACATCGCTTCCCAAACTATTCCACTTCCCAACCACTCTGTGACTGAAGAAATACTTCCTAACATCCCTGTGATTCATCTGAGTCTTCAACTTCCAACTATGTCCCCTTGTTGCTGTGTCCCATCTCTGGAACATTCTGTCTCTGTCCATCTTGTCAATGTGTACTCACCTATTTGTGGTTGCAGGGGTCGAGTCATAGCTCCTGGCCCCGCCTCTTCACTGATTGCTACTAGGTCCTCTCTCTCCCTACTCCATGAGCTTTATCAAACCTAGTCTTAAAACTATATATGGTTCCTGCCTCCACTATGTCGCTTTCTAAGCTATTCCACTTCCTGACAACTCTATGACTGAAGAAATACTTCCTAACATCCCTTTGACTCATAGGAGTCTTCAACTTCCAATTGTGACCCCTTGTTTCTGTGTCCCCTCTCTGGAACATCTTGTCTCTGTCCACCTTATCTATTCCTCGCAGTATTTTTTTTATATGTCGTTATCATGTCTCCCCTAACCCTCCTGTCCTCTAGTGTCGTCAGGCCGATTTCCCTTAACCTTTCTTCGTAGGATAATCCCCTTAGCTCTGGGACTAGTCTTGTTGCAAACCTTTGCACTTTCTCTAATTTCTTGACGTGCTTGACCAGGTGTGGGTTCCAAACTGGTGCTGCATACTCCAGTATGGGCCTGACGTATATGGTATACAGAATCTTGAATGATTCCTTAGTGAGGTATTGGAACGCTATTCTTAGGTTTGCCAGCCGCCCGTATGCTGCAGCAGTTATCTGATTGATGTGTGCCTCAGGAGATGTGCTCGGTATTATACTCACCCCAAGATCTTTTTCTTTGAGTGAGGTTTGCAGTCTTTGGCCACCTAGACTATACTCTGTCTGCGGTCTTCTTTGCCGTTCCCCGATATTCATGACTTTACATTTGGCAGGGTTAAATTCAAGGAGCCAGTTACTGGACCAGGCTTGCAGCCTGTCCAGGTCTCTTTGTAGTCCTGCCTGATCCTCGACTGATTTGATTCTTCTTATTAACTTCACATCATCTGCAAACAGGGACACTTCTGAGTCTATCCCTTCCGTTATGTCATTCACATATACCAAAAACAGTACAGGTCCTAGGACTGACCCTTGTGGAACTCCACTCGTCACAGGTGCCCACTCTGACATCTCGTCACTTACCATGACTCGTTGTTGCCTCCCTGTCAGATATTCTCTGATCCATTGCAGTGCTTTTCCTGTTACGTGTGCCTGATCCTCTAGCTTTTGCATTAACCTCTTGTGAGGAACTGTGTCGAACGCCTTCCTGCAGTCCAAAAAAATGCAGTCTATCCACCCCTCTCTCTCGTGTCTTACTTCTGTTACCTTGTCATAAAACTCCAGTAGGTTTGTGGCACAGGATTTTCCTTCCCTGAAACCGTGCTGGTTGTCGTTTATAAGCTTGTGTCTTTCTAGGTGCTCCACCACTCTCTTCCTGATGATCTTCTCCATGACTTTGCATACTATACACGTCAGTGACACTGGTCTGTAGTTTAATGCCTCGTGTCTGTCTCCTTTCTGAAAAATTGGGACTACATTTGTCATCTACCATATCTAGCATAGCGTATTGTCAAGCTGTGGTCACCTTGTGTTCTGACACTTGACTTACAGACAAAGAATTTTAACCCACGTCGCCATGATAAGTGGAAAGGAAACAAAAGAAAAAAATTACAGTGATTACAGAGAAAAGCAATTCATTAATTATCCATCAAAATCAGGAGAGTCACCATTCTTTTTTATTTTGTTATCTAAACTGAAAATCACCTAGACCATCTTACTTCCTGCTGATTAAAATAAAAATTCAATTCGAAATAAGATATGTTTCAAGCGAGTACAGACTCAGATGCATGACAGATACAAGAAGTAGTTGGAATTAACATCTGATCTGATACAGATTCTGTAAAATGATAACCGTTCATTTGTAAAAAGAAAATAAGAAAGTTTTGATATGAGTTATCTTGGGTGAACGAGATCATCTGTTATCAGATAACATAAGTATAGTGAGCTTGGTAAGATCTGCTGCCCGAAATGCTAAATGGTAAATAATCATATATCAGTTGGGTTCTTTATAAGAAATTGAAATTGTCATTATTATTATTTAACTATTTGCGACCACTGTCAGCCTCAGAGTTTTCTCTGAGTTACCAGACCCTGCCATGTGGAGGCCAGTGGTTCTTACTGTGCTTTTAATGCTTTCCCCAGGAGTCCATATATCCGCCTCAGATATTCTCCCTTCCCCACTTTCCCATGTATCCATCTTCGCCTTTCCCAGGTCCATGTGTCCAGGAGTCCATCTGTGTCCCCTCAGATATTCTCCCTTCCCCACTTTCCCAAGGTATCTTCGCCTTTCCCAGGTCCATGTGTCCAGGAGTCCATCTGTGTCCCCTCAGATATTCTCCCTTCCCCACTTTCCCAAGATATCTTCGCCTTTCCCAGGTCCATGTGTCCAGGAGTCCATCTGTGTTCCCTCAGATGTCTGCCTCATCAACCAGTATCCTCGTCTTTTCCAAGTCCATGTGTCCAGGAGTCCATCTGTCCACCTCAGATATTCTCCCTTCCCCACTTTCCCAAGGTATCTTCGCCTTTCCCAGGTCCATGTGTCCAGGAGTCTATCTGTGTCCCCTCAGATATTCTCCCTTCCCCACTTTCCCAAGGTATCTTCGCCTTTCCCAGGTCCATGTGTCCAGGAGTCCATCTGTGTCCCCTCAGATATTCTCCCTTCCCCACTTTCCCAAGATATCTTCGCCTTTCCCAGGTCCATGTGTCCAGGAGTCCATCTGTGTTCCCTCAGATGTCTGCCTCATCAACCAGTATCCTCGTCTTTTCCAAGTCCATGTGTCCATCTGTCCGCCTCAGATATTCTCCCTTCCCCAATTTCCCAAGGTATCCTCGCCTTTCCTAGGTCCATGTGTCCAGGAGTCCATCTGTGTCCCCTCAGATATTCTCCCTTCCCCACTTCCCCAAGGTCTGCTTCATCAACCAGTATCCTCGTCTTTCTCAAGTTCATGTGTCCAGGAGTCCATCTGTCCACCTCAGATATTCTCCCTTCCCCACTTTCCCAAGGTATCCTCGCCTTTCCCAGGTCCATGTGTACAGGAATCGATCCGTGGGCCCCCGGATGTCTCCCCTTCCTCACTTCCCTTAGGTTATATACCAGTCTCAGCTTTCCCCAGGTTATGTATCCCGAAGTCAGCTCAGCCACCCCCAGTGATCTAGCTGGATGGGAACGTGGCCTTGTCTAGCTGGTCTACGGTAGAGACTGTCCAGGTGAGTGGAATTACAGGAGGGGACACACAGAAAACTGCGTCCAGTAATTACACCCACCAAGACAGCCTCGACCGTACACCAGCTAGACGCAGCCAAGCTACCGTCCAGTTCGGCCACCAAGGTGAGGCCACTCAATAAAATTTTGGGAGTTCTATTTATATTATACAATTTATGTATATTAAATATAAGATTTTTTAATAAATAGCAATTTAAGTGTGATTGCGAATGTTTATTGTGTGTTTGTGAGTGCTTGTTTGTTAATCTGTTTGTCCACCTCCACGAGAACTATAATAAGTATTGAACTTTTTATTTTCATTTGGTTATTTATCTTATATATTTGCAAGACACCCAGTGGGTTACAAGCGCCACGCACAATGGAAATAAATCACTCTTTCTGACGTTTATAGATTATCCTGGGTAATTCACGCTTATGTTACTGTGTATGATAATTTGTGTAACAACATATGTGTACTTGTACCTAAATAAACTTACACACACTCTTATTTTCACACTCATTTGCACATTTCCACAAAGGCAGCAGCGGGTTCACCATCATTCATATAAGCACAAACCAACGCACTTCCGCACACACACACATACGTATAAAACACACTCATCACCTCTTACACTAATATGAATGTAATCACAAATACACACACACACACATATATATACACAAATTTGTACCCATTCATATATTGTCTTCTCAAAATAAAATGGAAAATTTGGAGGCAGAAAAAATCAGACTTCCTCAATGTTCGAGACTTCAGAAACTTTATATATTTCAATATTCTGATGGAGAATGTTGGTTCTCGCCATTTTGCAGACATCCATTGTGAATTTTGTGAAAAGTGACTAGTTTGAGACACTTGTGGGTAAGGTAAAGAAGACACTCATGAATTATCTTATGGAAGACAAAGTTCTAGAAACCGTTTTTAAACAATTTAACAAATTTCTCTCTAATCTCAAATATTCACTTACCTAACATATTCTAGACCATCATAAAACATTATCCCCCCCACACACACTATAAACGTTATGGGATGAAAATATAAACCCTTGATATGAAAAACTAATATGGTGGTGTTGCCCACTCGTCAGTGCACCTCCCACTCGTCAGTGCACCTCCCACTCGTCAGTGCGCCTCCCACTCGTCAGTGCACCTCCCACTCGTCAGTGCACCTCCCACTCGTCAGTGCACCTCCCACTCGTCAGTGCACCTCCCACTCGTCAGTGCGCCTCCCACTCGTCAGTGCACCTCCCACTCGTCAGTGCACCTCCCACTCGTCAGTGCGCCTCCCACTCGTCAGTGCACCTCCCACTCGTCAGTGCACCTCCCACTCGTCAGTGCACCTCCCACTCGTCAGTGCACCTCCCACTCGTCAGTGCACCTCCCACTCGTCAGTGCCCTCCCACTCGTCAGTGCACCTCCCACTCGTCAGTGCACCTCCCACTCGTCAGTGCGCCTCCCACTCGTCAGTGCACCTCCCACTCGTCAGTGCACCTCCCACTCGTCAGTGCAACTCTGACTTACTAAGATTCTACATTGTGATGTGTAAATGTCAGCAAACTATCAAATTAATGTTGTATTGTAATGTACTGCGATGTTTAATTGTTATCATGTATGGTGTAGCTCACCATACATGTTTCTTCAGTGTTAATGCCATTAAGAATACTTAATGTTTAAGGAATATTTGCGTCGTAACTGAACATCCTGCTGTTCTTATCAGTTAAAAATTTATGAATAACTGGCAACGTAACTATTTTTCAGGTGGTAAAATTTTCTTAAAAGTTTTAACTTAAAAAAGGAATCCAAAAGAATTTTTTTAGAAATAAAGCATTTGAGAAGTGGCAAGAGCTCTGAAGAAGGTTTAGGAGTAACAAGAGCTCTGGAAGAACGTTGAAGAGTGGCAAGAGCTCTGGAAGAACGTTGAGGAGTGGCAAGAGCTCTGGAAGAAAGTTGAGGAGTGGCAAGAGCTCTGGAAGAAAGTTGAGGAGTAACAAGAGCTCTGGAAGAACGTTGAGGAGTAACAAGAGCTCTGGAAGAACGTTGAGGAGTAACAAGAGCTCTGGAAGAACGTTGAGGAGTAACAAGAGCTCTGGAAGAACGTTGAGGAGTGGCAAGAGCTCTGGAAGAAAGTTGAGGAGTGGCAAGAGCTCTGAAGAAAGTTGAGGAGTAACAAGAGCTCTGGAAGAACGTTGAGGAGTGACAAGAGCTCTGGAAGAAAGTTGAGGAGTGGCAAGAGCTCTGGAAGAAAGTTGAGGAGTGGCAAGAGCTCTGAAAGAAAGTTGAGGAGTAACAAGAGCTCTGGAAGAACGTTGAGGAGTGACAAGAGCTCTGGAAGAAAGTTGAGGAGTGGCAAGAGCTCTGGAAGAAAGTTGAGGAGTGGCAAGAGCTCTGGAAGAAAGTTGAGGAGTGGCAAGAGCTCTGGAAGAACTACAAAGGGATCTGCACAGGCTGCAAGCCTGGTCCAGAAACTGGCTCCTGGAGTTCAACCCCACCAAGTGTGTGAAGGCTATATTCAGACTCGGTTCAATCTTGAACCCCAAGATGAACCAAGGCTCGTTCCTCCTTAGGAAAATTACAAATAATAGAAAAAGACAAAAACAACATAAAAAATAAGCACTTTATTGATTACAAAGATTTATGAAATAATAAAAACTTAAACATGAACAGCAAACAAACCCTATCGTGAATAAAAATGAAAAATAAAAAGAGACAAATAAGACTACGTTGCAACAGCTAATTTGTACAGATTAAAAGGGACGTGTCGATGTTCTTGACACCAGCTGTTACAATTTTCTGAACTCCTTGTTGGTATTCACTTAATCGATGACGGTGGCAACAATCACTTGTTTGACGGATGTGACAGATGTTTTCTAATCTCATATGTTTTCCACGAGTCAGGGACTCAGGTGGGGTCCGCTGGTGACTCAGGTGGGGTCGCTGGTGACTCAGGTGGGGTCGCTGGTGACTCAGGTAGCTGTGGTTGACGACAGTTCTACTGCACATGTGGACAGTATAAAAGTTAATGATTCAGTCTCAAAACTCTTGTGAGACGGTTCCTTCAATCTCCCTCAGCGTTGTGCCAGGTGGCTCTAACTGGCACCGATGGCTATCAAATGGAGAAAGACAAATTACTCACCATTCTGATACTGGAACTGGATTTGACCTGAGCGTCGGTAAGGTGGGGAAGGAAGAAGGATGGGTAAGGATGGAAATTGGGAAATAGGTGGGATGGGGGGGGAGAGGTTAGGGTTGTAAAGGTAAGTGGCCTATCCACTTTGGTGCAACATAATATGTGTGTGTGTATGTAGAGTAATACATAAGTAAATTTTAAGGGGAGGGTATGCCTTTATCCCATCAGTCGCACACAGGTACACTGTTGTCTCATAGCATGTGACTGAGTTGGAAAAAAGCATGTTATTTGAAGTACATTTTTTTTTTTTTTTTTTTTTTTTTTTTTTCTTCAGGCAAGGCTGCTGCAACAGGTGGTATTTGCTGGGCTATTCGGTGTTGCTGGATGGTAGCCCGGAGCTGGTCAAGCAGTTTCTGCTGCAACAGGTGGTAGTTGCTGGGCTCATGATGTTATTGGTGGTTAGCCCGGAGCTGACAAGCTGTTTCTGAGGTGGTGTCCTAGAATAGGAAGTTCGTAGGTGTTACAATGCGGTTGTAAGATGTAATTTGGAAATGGTAGGTCACCCATAAATGGGGAGTGTTTATCTATGCTGTTGAACATAGACTGGATCTGGAGGTATCCACCCTTCTGGATCGATGGGGAGATCACTCAGAATTCTTGGTCTTGGGTAGTTATCGTTGTGAATGTAGCGCTTAACTCTTTGTTGCAGAGTCATTCTTTGGGTTCTGTGGGGGGTGTGTGGTGATGATGTAATCGGATGTGTTTACAGGTTGGGGGGGGTTTTCTCTGTCAGGTACATATAGTTCTTGCATGTCATAAAGCTGTTTTTTCGCTAGTTTATCTATCCTTACATTAATTGCAGTGATTTCTTGTTGTACATGTAGGTCTTCACTTCTGATTCTGTCTCTTAACCTGGTCCCAGTGATAAAGCGGAGAGCTTTGTTCTGGACTCGTTGAAGACGCAGCTTGTTGGTTTTAGTTGTTAGTGATAGGGGTACGCAAGGGTATTCCAACAGAGGTCTGATCATCATCTTATATAGGTGCTTCTTGATGTGGGGGCTTCATTGAATCTGAATAGTTGGCCGAGGCCGGCTTTTGCTAGGTTCACTTTTTTAGAGATGTGTGCGGTAGAGTTAAGTAATCTGTCGATCTCATATCCCAGGATTTTGTTCGGGTTTCTGATATCGACCCTTGTACCTCTTATGGAGATACCCCCTTTATCTTCTATGGTTGTTGGGAGACAGCCAATGGTACTGATGAGGACTTTCTCTGGGTTGGTTGTTACTCTCCACTTTTTCTCCCAGTTAGCAGTTCTTCGTAGTTCCTCATTCATTTTCGCTATTACTCTCCTGTATTTTGTTGCACCTGTTATGGGGCGGATGACACTACATGAATCACGTCGTCTGCAAATTGGGTGATGATGGTGTCATTATGTTCTGGTTGTGGGAGGTCATTTACATAGATATTGAAGAGTATGGGGCTAAGGCATGAGCCTTGTGGTACACCAGCTGTTGGGGTGAATGGGACTGCAGATTTGCCATTAAAGTTGGGGATGATGCTTCTGCCCGTAAGGAAATTGAATATGAGTCTGAGAAAGGTCCAGTTGTGGTCTGGTAGATCGGCAAGTTCGAATATAAGCCCATCGTGCCAGAGGCTGTCGAAGGCCTTGTGAACGTCCCTTGTTGCAATTAGGGCCAGGTGTCCCTGATTCCTCAGGCTAACAGCAGCATCAAAGATGATGTTGATAGCATGTTGTGTTCCACGGTGGGACCTGAAACCAAACTGTTTTTCGGAGAAGAGGTGGTTGAATTCCATGTAGTAGTTCAGTCTATTGGAAATGATTTTTTCGAAGACTTTGCCAGCGACTTCGAGTAGAGAGATAGGTCTATAGTTTTCTGGGTTACGGGTGTCCTTATTGGGTTTTGAGATGAAGATCATTTTAGCTGTTTTGAATGATGTAGGGAAGTGGCCAGACGCCAGGATAGCATTTAAGATGTTTAATAGGGACATCTTGCAATTTCGGGGTAGGTATTTTAAATTCTGATACACATTCTTATAATAGGCATAAGGCCGACCAAAAGAAATGGTGAGACAAAATTATGCTAGTCAATACAAGGCAAGGGCAGAGCCACATTAAGTACTCCAAAAAATGATGAGTGAAGCTCAAAAACTAACGAGTGAAGCTCTTAACAAAATAATAACGAGTGAGGATCGTAAAATACAATAAGACAGAAGTGGCTGTGAAGACTTACAGTGGAGACGGGAGCTGTTAGTCGAGTGATTATTCCTTTGGCCGGAGTCCAGCATGTCACCTCTCTCCGGGTGGAAGGGATGGGGGGTACTGCTGGAGCTAGATACTTACCCCACCTAAACGAGCAGAGTACCACTACTAGCACATATACAGACATTCACACTTCCTTCACTTCTATCTATGGACTTTTCCCTCACAAAGTGCAAAGTCATGAAGATTGAGGAAAAGCAAAGAAGGCCGCATACGGAGTACAGTCTAGGGGGCCAGAGACTACAAACCTCACTCAAGGAAAAGGATCTTGGGGTGAGTATAACACCAGGCACATCTTCTGAGGCGCACATCATCCAAATAACTGCTGCAGCATAAGGGCACCTAGCAAACCTAAGGACAGCATTCCGACATCTTAATAAGGAATCATTCAGGACCCTGTACACTGTGTACATTAGGCCTATATTGGAGTATGTAGCACCAGTTTGGAACGCACATCTAGCCAAGCACGTAAGGAAGCTAGAAAAAGTGCAAATGTTAGCAACAAGACTAGTCCCGGAGCTAAGGGGCATGTCCTACGAGGAGAGGTTAAAGGAAATCGACCTGACGACGCTGGAGGACAGGAGAGATAGGGGGGATATGATAACGACATATAAAATTACTGAGAGGAATCGACAAGGTGGACAGAGACAGGAAGTACCAGAGATGGGACACAGCAACAAGGGGACACAGTTAGAAGTTGAAGACTCAGATGCATCACAGGGATGTTAGGAAGTATTTCTTCAGTCACAGAGTGGTCAGGAAGTGGAATAGTCTGAGAAGTGATGCAGTGGAGGTAGGATCCATACATAGCTTTAGGAAGAGGTATGATAAAGCTCATGGAGCAGGAAGAGTGACCTACTAGCGACCAGTGAACGGGACCAGGAGCTATGACTCGACCCCTGCAACCACATTTAGGTGAATAAGGAGAGTACACATATACATACACACACACACACACACACACACACACACACACACACACACACACACACACACACACACACACACACACACACACATATATATATATCATGCTGAATAGGTAAAACTGGACAATTAGCAAGAACTGATTTAAAATTAAGGCCTTTCTAAAATTTTCTCTTATACGTTTAAAGATATATTTTTTTCATATATGTTAATGTAAAATTGACAATTTTGTACAAAAAGAACCTTAGAAAACTTACCTAACCTAACTATAACAAGCGCAATTTAATTTAGCCTAATCCAACTTAATATATCTTAGATAAGTTTACAATAATTTAATAATAATAAACAAACACAATGAAATATATATTTTTCGTTAGGTTCAGAATGGTTTTTGCGAAATTATTGCATACACAAGATTATGATTATTGGGACTGATTACACCTTATTAGAGCATTATTCGTTACTGAGGGATTATTGGATTCTGGATGAGGACGGCGCAGCGAGAGGACGGCGCAGCGAGAGGACGGCGCAGCGAGAGGACGGCGCAGCGAGAGGACGTCGGAGTTTTCACTCTGAGCACTAATACCCAAAGCTATATTTTTTGGGGTTATCCAGAGTTGTTCAGAGCTGAGAGGAAACTTGCTTGCTGTCACTTCGAGCCCCATCCCTTTACAAGATGATGATAAGACCTGCTTTAATATCCTTGCGTACCCATGTCACTTACAACAAAATCCATCATGTTAAGGGCACTCCGCTTTATTACGGGCACCAGGCTGAGAGACAGAATCAGAGTAGAATGTCTACACATCCAACAAGGGATTGATGCAATAAATATCAGGCTAGACAAACTGAGAAAGAGACAGCTATACGACATGCAGGACCTCATTATACCTGACAGATAAAACCCTCCACAACCAACAAACACCACCGACTACTCCATCAACGCACCTCCCCACAGAATCCAAAGGATGACCCTTTAACAAAGAGTCAAGCGCTTCATCCATAAAAAGAACTTCCCGAGACCAGTGATGCTGAGTGATCTCCCGGAAGAGATGGAAGATTGGGTAACACCTGAACTATTCTATGTCTTCCAAGAATAATAATACCCCTGTTTATGGTGACTTTACTTCAAACTACTGATTATAACTAACTTTTTATCACTTGAAAGCATCCTACACAGGACACCACTTCAGAAACAGCTCAGCCAACCAACAACTCCAGGAAAGCAGCTAAACTACGTCAAGTGCCCTGCAACCACCACCTTCAGCAAGCGCCCTAAAACCAACCTCTTGCGCAAAAAAAAATATCACTTGCATGAAATATACCTCCCACCAACTCTGCAACATGTAAGTATACAGCTTGTATAACAGTGTGCAGCTGATGGGTAGTGGGGTATACTCCAATCTATGTACTTTATGTATTCATGAATAGCACTACACACACACACACCACCAGCACCACCACCACATCCACCACCAACACCTCCACCACCAACACCACCACCATCACCACCACAACACCACCACCAACAACACCACCACCCCCAGCACCTCCATCACCAGCACACCACCACCAACAACAACAACACCACCCCACCACCAACACCGCTGCCACCACCACCACAGCAACAACAACAACTACACCATCACGACCAGAAATCAATCACTCGGTGATACCTGAAATTGTGAAGCCGATCAAATGCGGATTTTTTAGGCAATCTCGTGGAAATAAATTTCTAGACTTATCTATATAAAATTAAGCAGAGCGCACCTGCACAGGTCAATTGTTCTACGAACCCTTCATAATAATACCTGACTCTGGTTTAAATTTTGAAGCCAATTAGATAAAGCATTCTGAGGTCATAAGCGTAAACATTAGATGGCATGAGGAACATTTAGCTGGTAATAGGACGGCTCTGGCATCATGCCTTGCAGTACTTAAGGGCTCACTCAACTCGAAATTTTATAAAAACACTGTTAAAACGAGAGTTTTCTATATACCCCAAGTTTCTTATTGCACTGTTATTAGGCTTAAAATTATCTCCAGATTCACAAGGAAAAACTTTTCAATGTTTTGACAAACATTGTTGTATTGACAAATCTGCCGCTCACACAAACTGAATGGACATTATCCTAGATGGACACTATCCTAGCTGGATACTATCCTAGCTGGATGCTATCCCAACTGGATACTATTCTAGTTTTATACTATCCTAGCTGGATGCTATCCTCGCTGGATACTATCCTAGTTGGATACTATCCAAGCTGGATTCTATCCTATCTGGATACTATCCTAGCTGGATACTATTCTAGTTGGATACTATCCTAGTTGGATACTGTCCTAGCTGTAAGATGTATCAAACATTAAATAGTTCAAAAGAGGTAGATGCATATATTTTGATTGTGATTAATAAATGGTATTCAAGATTTTTGCAAAATTTTACCCATAAAATGTCCAAATCTACTTCTATCTGCCATAGTTTATCTTTCCCCCATCGTCGAATTCTGAGACAACTTCTAGCAAATGATTGATGAGCTCCACCACTGAGGTTTTGAAGTATCCCAGACATTCCAGGACGCTGGAAATGATTCAGCAACTTTGGCGGTAAAGTCTACATATGCCATGTTCCAAGATCTTCCTCGTTACCGAAGAAAATTTACATTATGACGGTATCACTTAAGGGATACCACTTAAAGATCTCCCTTGAGGGATACCACTTAAAGGCCCCTTCAGGGATACCCTTTAAAGATCTCCTTCGGGGATAATCACTTAAAGGCACCTCCAGGATACCACTTAAAGGTTCCCTAGAGGGATACCAATCAGAGAAAATAAGTTTACAGCAATATTCTTCCCATAGTTGAGAGAATGACTCACAACGGAAGGATATTCATGAGATACTCTCACAGAGGTATTCATGAGATACTCAATCAAATCAGGGAGATATTCATGAGATACTCTCACGGGGAGATATTCATGAGATACTCTCACGGGGAGATATTCATGAGATACTCTCATGGGGAGATATTCATGAGATACTCTCACGGGGAGATATTCATGAGATACTCTCATGGGAGATTCATGAATATTCAGATATTCGAGATACTCTCACGGGGAGATATTCATGAGATACTCTCATGGGGAGATGTTCATGAGATACTCTCACGGGGAGATATTCATGAGATACTCTCATGGGGAGATATTCATGAGATACTCTCATGGGGAGATATTCATGAGATACTCCACGGGGAGATATTCATGAGATACTCTCATGGGAGATATTCATGAGATACTCTCGGAGATATTCATGAGATACTCATGGATATTCATGAGATACTCTCATGGGGAGATATTCATGAGATACTCTCACGGGGAGATATTCATGAGATACTCTCACGGGAGATATTCATGAGATACTCTCACATGGAGGTATTCATGAGATACTCTCACAGGGAGATATTCATGAGATACTCTCCGACATAGTTATTCACTTGATGAAATCATTCCACCTCTAAATCATCAGGATGGTATCATCTCTACTAGTAGTAGTCAGGAGACAGCTGAACTTTTCTTGCTGAACACTTTGCTGCCAAGATGCAGCTTCCTGATCCAGCTAGGGACCCTCCTTGGTTAGCAGCTAGGGACCCTCCTTGGTTAGCCGCAAGAGCTGTGTCAAAGTTGTCAGTGGTGACAATAAGGCACGATGATGAAGTGTATCTTCTCCTTAAATCGCTTTGGGCCCAGATAAGTTGTTCCCAAGACTTCCGAGTAGATATGCAGACCAGCTAGCAGCACCTCTAACTCTCATCTATCAGCACTGTCTACCACAGTCTAAATGTTAAAAAAAAATAAGAGCAGAGCGGAAATCAGCAACTACAGACCGGTGTCACTCCTGTCAACTCCGGGGACAGCAAGAAGTGAGCTTCTACACAACAAGACGGGCAGCAAGCAGCATCTTCACTCCAGAACATCACTTCATCTGAGATCATTCATTCCCAGGATGACTCGAGTCTGAAACATGATCATACAGCATAATGATATCAAAGAAATAAAATCAGTTGATAAAATGAAATAGATGGTCAACAGATGGCTCCAACTTCATCCTGTCCCACATCTGTATGTTTCATAACAATAAAAAACATCAAATGAGCTTGTAAATAAAATCAGGAATCCTTTATCTAACCTTGTAAAACTTTGTGTAAGAGAAGAGAGAGAGAGAGGAAGAAAAGAAGAGAAGAGAAGGAAGAAAGAGAAGAAGAGAGAGAGAGAGAGAGAGACGGAAGAGAAAAAGCAGACATTCGTTATGAAGGACAGTAAAAAAATATTAGAAGGAAGACGAGAAGGAGGAGGAGGAGTAGGAAGAGGTGAAGGTATTGGTGGCTTTTATTTGTTAAACCTAATTTGGATACATCAGCATGTTCTGCTACTCTATTATGTATATGATAGTTACACAGTGGGAACAATGTTACTATGTTTGCTGGTCACCAATCTTCAAGCAGGATGGAGCTGACACAAGGTGGTGGAATCTGTCAGCCTTTTGGTGGGAGACTTCAGTGGGGTGGTGAAGACATCGTCTAGTAATCTGGTAAGGGTTCTCAGGTAGCTGGAGTTACTATCACTTAGGAATTGTCCTTTTAAGATAGCCTATCCCATGGTGGTTGTGGTAGAAGTGGTGGAGCTGAAATAAGTCTACAGTTGTTACTCGTTACATTTCAGTTACAGACATTAAAATTTTCGTACGGTAACGAGGACCAGATTCTTGGAACAGCTGTCATATGTAGGTACTTTATGACCAAAGTTGTTGAATCCATTTCCAGCGTCCTGGAATGACTGGGATAACTTCCAAAATCCTCAGTGGTGGAGCTCATCAATCATTTGCTAGAAGTTGTCTCAGAATTCGACGATGGGGGAAAGAGAAACTATGGCAGATAGAAGTAGATTTGGACATTTTATGGGTAAAATTTTGCAAAAATCTTGAATACCATTTATTAATCACAATCAAAATATATGCATCTACCTCTTTTGAACTATTTAATGTTTGATACATCTTACAGCTAGGACAGTATCCAACTAGGATAGTATCCAACTAGAATAGTATCCAGCTAGTATAGTATCCAGATAGGATAGAATCCAGTTTGGATAGTATCCAACTAGGATAGTATCCAGTGAGGATAGTATCCAGCTAGGATAGTATAAAACTAGAATAGTATCCAGTTGGGATAGCATCCAGCTAGGATAGTATCCAGCTAGGATAGTGTCCATCTAGGATAATGTCCATTAAGTTTGTGTGAGCGGCAAATTTGTCAATACAACAATGTTTGTCAAAACATGGAAAAGTTGGATTTTTTTTTCAAATTGGATTAACCAAAAAAACACACAATAAGTTTTTTCCTTGTGCAGGTGCGCTCTGCTTAATTTTATATAGATAAGTCTAGAAATTTATTTCCACGAGATTGCTTAAAAAATCCGCATTTGATCGGCTTCACAATTTCAGGAATCACCGAATGATTGATTTCTGGTCGTGATGGTGTATTTGTTGTTGTTGTTGCGGTGGCAGTGGTGTTGGTGGTGGTGTTGTGGTGGTGATGGAGGTGGTGATGGTGGAGGTGTTGGTGATGGAGGTTGTGGTGGTATTGGTGGTGTGTGTAGTGTTATTTATGAGTACACATAAAGCACATAGATTGGGGTATACCCCACTACCCATCAGCTGCACACTGTTATTATACAAGCTGTATACTTACATGTTGCAGAGTTGGTGGGAGGTATATTTCATGCAATTTATATATTTTTTTCGCTCAAGAGGTTGGTTTTAGGGCGCTTGCTGAAGGTGGTGGTTGCAGGGCACTTGACGTAGTTTGGCTGCTTTCCTGGAGTTGTTGGTTGGCTGAGCTTTTTCTGAAGTGGTGTCCTGTGTAGGATTCTTTCAAGTGATAAAAAGTTAGTTATAATCAGTAGTTTGAAGTAAAGTCACCATTAACTGGGGTATTATTATTCTTGGAAGACATAGAATAGTTCAGGTGTTACCCAATCTTCCATCTCTTCCGGGAGATCACTCAGCATCACTGGTCTCGGGAAGTTCTTTTTATGGATGAAGCGCTTGACTCTTTGTTAAAGGGTCATCCTTTGGATTCTATGGGGAGGTGCGTTGATGGAGTAGTCGGTGGTGTTTGTTGGTTGTGGAGGGTTTTATCTGTCAGGTATAATGAGGTCCTGCATGTCGTATAGCTGTCTCTTTCTCAGTTTGTCTAGCCTGATATTTATTGCATCAATCCCTTGTTGGATGTGTAGACATTCTACTCTGATTCTGTCTCTCAGCCTGGTGCCCGTAATAAAGCGGAGTGCCCTTAACATGATGGATTTTGTTGTAAGTGACATGGGTACGCAAGGATATTAAAACAGGTCTTATCATCATCTTGTAAAGGGATGGGGCTCGAAGTGACAGCAAGCAAGTTTCCTCTCAGCTCTGAACAACTCTGGATAACCCCAAAAAATATAGCTTTGGGTATTAGTGCTCAGAGTGAAAACTCCGACGTCCTCTCGCTGCGCCGTCCTCTCGCTGCGCCGTCCTCTTCCAGAATCCAATAATCGCTCAGTAACGAATAATGCTCTAATAAGGTGTAATCAATCCCAATAATCATAATCTTGTGTATGCAATAATTTCACAAAAAACATTCTGAACCTAACGAAAAATATATATTTTATTGTGTTTGTTTATTATTAAATTATTTTAAACTTATCTAAGATATATTAAGTTGGATTAGGCTAAATTAAATTGCGCTTGTTATAGTTAGGTTAGGTAAGTTTTCTAAGGTTCTTTTGGTCCAAAATTATCAATTTTTACATTAACATACATGAAAAATATATATCTTTAAACGTATAACAGAAAATTTTAGAAAGGACTTAATTTTAAATCAGTTCTTGCTAATTGTCCAGTTTTACCTATTCAGTACGATATATATATTATATATATATATATATATATATATATATATATATATATATATATATATATATATATATATATATATTCAACAAGTCGGTTGTCTTCCACCGAGGCAGGGTGACCCAAAAAGAAAGAAAATCCCCAAAAAGAAAATACTTTCATCATCATTCAATACTTTCATCTCACTCATACATAATCACTGTCTTTGCTGAGGCGCTCAGATACGACAGTTGAGAATAAGTCCCTCCCAGCTGTCACTATCCCAGACCCCTCCTTTAAAGTGCAGGCATTGTACTTCCCATTTCCAGGTCTCAAGTCCAACTAAATCAATTAACTGGTTTCCCTGAATCCCTTCACAAAATATTACCCTGCTCACACTCCAACAGCTCGTCAGGACCAAAAACCATTCGTCTCCATTCACTCCTATCCAACATGCTCACACATGCTTGCTGGAAGTCCTAGCCCCTCGCCCACAAAACCTCATTTACCCCCTCCCTCCAACCTTTTCGAGGACAACTCCAACCCCGCCTTCCTTCCCCTACAGAATTATACGCTCTCCAAGTCATTCTACTTTGATCCATTCTCTCTAAATGACCAAACCACCTCAACAACCTCTCTTCAGCCCGTAGACAGGACATCTCCACTGCCTCCAGCCTCCTCGCTGCAGCATTTGCAACCCATGCTTCACACCCATATAAGAGTATTGGTAGCACTATACTTTCGTACATTCCCTTCTTTGCCTCCATGGATAAACTTTTTTGTTTCCACAGATAGCTCAACGCTCCACTCACCTTTTTTCCTTCATCAATTCAATGGTTAACCTCATCCTTCATAAATCCATCTGCTGACAAGTCAACTCCCAAATATCTGAAAACATTCACTTCTTCAATAATCCCTCTCTCCAATTTTTATTTATTTAAATCGTTTGATACCCTCATCACCTTACTTTTATCTATGTTCACTTTCAACTTTCTACCTTTATACACACTCCCAAACTCGTCCACCAATCTTTGCAACTTTTCTTTAGAATCTCTCATAAGCACAGTATCATCAGCAAAAAGTAACTTTGTCAACTCCCATTTTGCATTTAATTCCCCATAATTTAATCCCACCCCTCTCCCCAACACCCTAGCATTTACTTCTTTTACAACCCCATCTATAAATATATTAAACAACCATGGTGACAATATATTAGTTGGGTTAACCTAAATTAAATTGCGCTTGTTGTAATAAGGTTAGGTAGGTTTTCAAAGTTTCTCTTGGTACAAAATTACAAATTCTTACATTAACATAAATGAAAAAAATATATCTTTAAACGTATAAGAGAAAATTTTAGAAAAGACTTAATTTTAGATGAGTTCTTGCTAATTGACCAGTTTTACCTAATCGGCACGACATATATATATACGTATATATATATATGTCGTGCCGATTAGGTAAAACATGCGATTTTGGCCTAAATAGCAACGCTCACCTTGCCATATAAGACAAGTGAAAATTTGTGTATGCAATAATTTCGCCAAAATCATTCTGAACATAACGAAAAAAAAATATTTCAGTGTGTTTGTTTATTATTAAATTAATGTTAACGTATCTAAAATATATTTAGTTTTGTTAGGCTAAATTAAATTGCGCTTGTTGTAATAAGGTTAGGTAGGTTTTCAAAGTTTCTTTTGGTACAAAATTATAAATTCTTACATTAACATAAATGAAAAAATATATCTTTAAACGTATAAGAGAAAATTTTAGAAAGGATTTAATTTTAGAAGAGTTCTTGCTAATTGACCAGTTTTACCTAATCGGCACGACATATACATCCCTTGTGGATGTATTGAGAGTATCAGAAGAAGGGAGAAAGCAGGGGGATAGGGAAGGGGGTGAGGGAGAAGGAGAAAGGATAGGGAATGGGGTGAGGGGGAGAGAGATAGCTTAGAGGTAGTGTGGAAGAGGGTGGATAGAGGGATAGAGAGGGAGAGGGGGCGAGGGAGGTAGAGATAGAGAGAGTGATAGGTAGGGAGAGAGAGAGGGAGGTAGAGGGAGGGAGAGAGGTGGAGGGAGATAGAGGGATAGAGGGAGAGAGAAGGAGAGGGGGAGTGAGAGAGAGGGGTAGGGAGAGGGATAGAGAGAGTAGGGAGAGGGAGGGGGAGATAGGGGAGAGGGAGGTATAGAGAGGGGAGATAGCGAGGGAGAAGGAGGTATAGAGAGGGGGAGGGAGAGAGAGGGATGGTTTGTGTGTGAGGGAGAAAGGGAGGGAGATAGGGGGGAGAGGGAGGTATGGACTACTCTCCTAATGTTATGCTAGAGTTTTGCTGGTACTAATTCTATAAAGATTAGAGATACTGAGCTAGGCTAAGCAAGCCCAGAAAAGAGATAGAGGGTGTGTGTGTGTGGGGGAGAAAGGGAGGGAGGTAGGGAGAGGGTGTTAGGGAGGATATGTAGGGTCAGAGGGTGACCATCGTGTCAGGTTTCAGTGTTTACGACCACTTGTTGTGAGAACTCCCAGCGTTATTGTAATACTTCAGAGAGTTAGGAATATGTGTGTGTGTGTGTGTGTGAGTGTACTCACCTAATTGTACTCACCTAATTGTGGTTGCAGGGGTCGAGACTCAGCTCCTGGAACCGCCTCTGCACTGCCCGATACTGGGTATCTGCTCTCCCTGCTCCATGAGCTTTATCATACCTCGTCTTAAAACTGTGTATGGTTCCTGCCTCCACTATGTCTTTCTCTAGACTATTCCACTTCCTGACTACTCTGTGGCTGAAGAAATGCTTCCTAACATCCCTTTGACTCTTCTGAGTCTTCAGCTTCCAGTTGTGTCCCTTTGTTTCGGTGTTCCCTCTCTGGAACATCCTGTCACTGTCTACCTTGTCGATTCCCTGCAGTATTTTGTATGTCGTTATCATGTCTCCTCTGACCCTTCTTTCCTCCAGTGTTGTTAGTCCTATTTCCCTCAGCCTTTCTTCATAGGACAGACCCCTCAGTTGTGGAACTAACCTTGTTGCAAACCTTTGCACTTTCTCTAGTTTCTTTATGTGCTTGACCAGGTGTGGGTTTCAGACTGGTGCTGCATATTCTAGTATGGGCCTGACGTACACGGTGTACAGTGTCTTAAACGAGTCCTTGTTAAGGTAACGGAACGCTAGTCTTAGGTTTGCCAGTCGCCTATATGCTGCCGCAGTTATCTGGTTGATGTGTGCCTCCGGAGACGTGCTTGGCGTTATATTCACCCCAAGGTCTTTCTCCTTTTCCGAGGTTTGTAGCCTTTGTCCGCCTAGCCTGTACTCTGTCAGCGGTCTTCTTGACAAATTCATAGACACACAAATACATACACACACGATCTAAGTTACTCTAAAGAAATTTTGAATTACATTGAAATAATAAGCAAAGATGAGAAAAGAAACGCAGAAATAATTGGAGAATATCTTAACAACACAGGATTAATCAGAACCTTAATTGTTAACAGAAGAATGATGACCATAATGAAACACGTAACAGTGGCAAGGAAAGAAAGATGACTATAAAGGACTAAGCAATAGAATTAATGGAAGAAGGAGGTCTACGAGAAGCTAAACAAACCGTCCAAGTAGGTGATTACCGTAGAATCCAGGACGACACCGCGGGAAAAAATAGTGTATACAGACAAGAACTGGAAAACCTGCAGATATCAAGGAATGACTGAAGATACTTCTAAGTGAGCAGGATATATCAAAGGCAGTGAAAGCTGACAATATATCTCCACAAGCAACAATCTTTAATAGGTCACTGAAAATGAGGCAGAAATGTGCCGGATCAGCCGGGCTGTGGTTCGTACGTTGAACTACGTGCGGCCAGCAGTAACAGCTTGGTTGATCAGGCTCTAATCCACCGAGAGGCCTGGTCGGGGACCGGGCCGCGGGGGCGTTGGTTCCCGGAATGCCCTCCAGGTAGACTCCAGGTAGGTATGTGTGCGGACCTCGTTTGAGTATCAGATATCACTTTTGATAACCACTGCCAGTCTGCAGTGTCATCAGAGGCCTTTGTTTACATATTCAAATATGGACGAACAAACCCATAGAATTTGCAAGAATATGCACCACTGCTCATGAAATTTTGCATTTTCTTGATGCTAATGGTGGTGGTGGTGGTGGTGGTGGTGGTGGTGGTGCTGTTGCAGCAGCTGCTTATGCATATTACCAATGCGATATCTATTAGCATATACATCTACCAGAGAATAATAGGTCGACTATTTTTTTTTTTTTACATTTTATTAGTTACCAATAAATATACATTTATAGTTCATAAACATGCAAAAATACATGTTACAAATTGTACAACAGCAATTTTCTTTTGAGTAAGCAGTGCATATATCAGAAACCTATACCCATAAACCATTTACCTCTACAACCAATGAACTCTTGTCCCCTTTCCCTTTATAAATAAATAAATACAGAGTCCACAAATAACATTGCCTCTAGTCCTAAGAATATGCAGTGAATACTGCAAATAAAAGTACAGTGTGCACAAATAACAAATAATAAACCCAAATAATGAATACAGAGTCCACAATAATATTGACTCTAGTCCTAAGAATATGCAGTGAAGACTGCCAATAAAATTTACAGTGAGCACAAAATAATATCCTACCACACAAGGTTTCCAGACTCCTTAACTCCACGGAGACTACTACCCTTGTTTCAGTACCATTTCTGTACCGAGTATAATCCAAGACATCCATACCACTGTCACTACCACTCATATCATACCAAACCACACCATGCCCCCCGGCACCAGAGGATCCGGCCAAACCCCTGCAAAACCCCATACTCCCCCCCATCCGTCCCCCATCCCCAAAGGGATTAACCCCCCCCTATCTACCTATCTACCTATGCCACTCCATCACACCACACCTACCCAATGCTCCACCAGCGCGTCTGTCAAGCCCTTTCAAGACCTTATCTGTCTCCCAATAAACCCTGCACACTCAAGTTCCTGTACCCCTCTGAAAAGATCGAATCCCACTCCCTCCCATATATCAAACGATTCCTGCACTTAGTGCGATATATACGGGCCGCCACAGCCCCCATCCTTTCCCCAACACTCACATCCCTTAATTTCCACGACATGCACACGAAGTCCACCATACTGTACAGTAATCCCTTTTTATCCCTATGTTTAACCCCACCCAAATCCAAGTAAATAGCCCATAACAAAGGGATACCTCCTCCCCCAAAACCCCGTAACACCCCCTATCCACCTACAAACCCCATCCAAAGTTTCACAAAAATATACCACATGCAGAGCCGACTCTGGCAAGCCAAACTTCTGACACCTCCCATCTTTCGCCAATCCCATACGGAATAAATTCTCCCGTGACGCCACTGCCCCATGTAAAAACCAAAACATCAGCTCCCGGTCCCTCGCCGGCAACCGCAGATCCCGGAACCCCTTCCAGTCATTCATAGACCGGATAAATCGCCTTTCCTTCCACCGCCTCCTCCCCAGCACCAAACCTCATTATAACTGCAACGCTCAACCTTTGCGGCTCATGTATAACCAACAAGCACCGTAGCCAATCTCTGTATTGCCCCAGTTCCCTCACACCCCACCACTCACCCACCTCCCACAGCACCCCTTCCACCCCAGCCTCACCTCTCCCCCCCAACACTCCCCTCCTTACCACACACCGTTTCACATACATACACAACAATCTTCTTTCCAGCCATATCAAACCCAAACCACCTGAAATTACTCTCTTCCAAACTATCTCCTTCCTGAGCCAGTGCCTACCATGTGCCCAAATGAACTTAAAAAAACGTACTCTCTAAGTCTTTCACATCCCAACTTAATAAGGGATAAATGTTGGCAATATACCATATCTTACTATATATCATGTTATTAACCGCTATGACCCTCTGACGCAGCGTTAGCTCTCCCGCCCGCCAACTATTCAACCGCTCCGTCGCATTTTTAACCACATTCCTCAAATTCACCTCTCTCGTCTCATCCCTGTCCTCATGTAAACAATACCACATATTTTCACCCTGTCCACAATTTTCCACCCATACCTACTACCCAACCCACCCCCCACCCAAGTGCCTACCTCCAACAATGTGGATTTAGCTCCATTAACCCTAATGCCAGTAGCACTGCAGAATAACTTGATGCAAACTCCTATATTTACCAGCCCCGCCTCGTCACACACTAACACCGTGGTGTCATCTACATATCCCACCACTTTTCTGATCCCCTTATCCCTCCCCCCAACCCATTCCCATCCCCCACTAATTTGTAAGGCAAGCAAAAAGTATCTGCGACAGGGGACAACCCTGTCGCAGACCCCTTTCCATTCTAATCACCCCTCCCAACCTACCATTTATTTGCACCCTCACACTTGCCTCTGCATATAACACCCTCACCCAATCCAGCACTTCCAATCCAAAACCCTGCCTTTCCATTATTCCAAACATACTCTCACGCTCCACACTATCATATGCTCCCTTCCAATCCATCGCAAGTATTCCTCCCTCATCCTCTCTATCTATGAATTCTTTAATACGTTCATGTCCCTCCCACACACCCCTTCCCTGTATCCCCCTGTTTCTCCTCTATCACCCCCCAACACTCTTTTTAATCTATTACCTAAAATCTTAGCATATATTTTATAATCCATATTCATAAGGACTAAAGGTCTATAATTCTCTAAAGTTTCCCCTTCCTTCCCCTTCCTAACTAATACCATTACCCCCATACCCATGTCCCTCCCCATTACACCTGTCGTTTTCATACCATTCATCACACCTACCATACAATCCTTTATAATGTCCCAATTCTCCTTATAAAATTCATTTGCCAAACCATCCATTCCTGGAGCCTTGTCCTTACTTAACCCGTCCACTGCTTCCCACACTTCCCTCTCACTGATCGTGCCCCCCAATCCCTCCTGATCTTCCCTACTCAACCTCTCCCTAATCCTTCCCAATAAAATGCTCCTTTCCTCCTTACCCACCCCCCACTACTCATGTGCCTTGCAAACCACTTATCAGCATACACATTCATTCCTTCCATTGAAGTTATCCTCATACCCTTCACATAATTCCCCATGTTTTCATCCACTTCCAGATACTCCAGTGACATTCTATCCCTTCTCTGTTTACACTTCCCCAAAACATATTGGGGAGGGCTTATCCCCCCACAAAACATCATCCATTCCTGCTTTCATTCTGCATGCTCCGAACCTCTCATTCTGCAAATTCATCAACCTATCTTTCAACAACTTAATTTCCTCTGTCATTTTATGTCCTCCCCGCATATAACAGTCTTTCAAGAGGCCCTCAATGTAATTTTGTAAACCATATCTCCATCCAGCTTTTTCCCTTCCCAACCTCTGATAGTAAGCTTGAATGCAAGGCTTCCCTGTACTTACCCATCAATCCACCAATGGCCCCCCCTCCATACTTCCCATCCATAACCCACCCCACCAATTCCTAAATTCCTCCCTTTTATCATCTCCCCTTAATAACTAAACGTTTAATTTCCAAAAAAACCTGTACCATTTTGCAGCCCCTTCCCACCCCACCTCTACCAACACTCCCCGATGATCTGAGAAACCCACATCCAAATATTGCAACATCCCCCTACTACCACACCTCCCGTTACATAAATCCTGTCTAGGCGAGCCGCATACCCTCTTCTAACAAAAGTAGGATCACCAGCCCCTCCCACCCCAATCACATCTTTCAAACCTACCCTCCTAAGTAAGTCCCTTAAGGCTGTTAGAACACAACCACCACCTCGCGGCTCCACATCCCTCTCTCTAATTACACAATTAAAATCCCCCCCAACAATCGTTACACTAGGCAAATCCCGACATGCATAAACCATGTAATCCCAAACAAAGTCCACCTTAACCTTCCTCGCCGCCTCTGCCGGCATGTACACCCCTAAAAAACAAACCCTAACTCCACTCCACTCACCATCCACTCTAACCAGCCTCCCCTCCAACACTCCTCCCAACGCAGAGGTTTGAAAGGGCCTGACACCGCCACCGCTACTGCCACCCCTCCCTTTAATTTACTGGATGAACTTGCAAACACCTTATAGTCATTCAAAAGTAAATCCCCACCATTCCTATAATTGTGTTCCTGTATAAAAGCAACTGTCACACCATACCTTCGCAACATACACTCCACCCAAACCCTCTTTATTTCATCCCTCAACCCGTTTACATTAAGTGTTAAACACTTGAAATCTATGTCAAGGGTTTGCCCTTAGGCCTCTGTGGAAGTTGTACCCCTGACTTCCCTTTACTCAGTTTACCCGTTTGCTTCCCTCCCTTAAAAGTACTCCTCTCTTGCAAGAAACCTAGATCTTTTTTTAGCAACTTCCACCAAAGGCTTTTTGCAGATCCTCTGCCCCGGTGTCAGCACATCCTCACTGCCTGATGAATTACTAGACCTTTTGTGTGTCTTCTGTATCACTTCCACACTACTTGCATTCTCGGTCTGATGGACCTCTACGTAATTAAATGTTGTTCCTCTAGACTGTCACTCGCCACACTTTCCACCATGTTCACAGTATCTAACAAACCATCATTAGTGTGTACACTTAGCACCGGCAAAGGTTCGTCCAATATTTCCTTTAATATCTGTTTCAATGGTACATCCTCTGCCGGACTCTCATGTTGATCACAGGCAACGACTGGCGTAGTGGATTCCTGCGTTAGAGTCTGAAATACCACCTCAAATCCCTTCACAATCTCACTCCAGAGTTTCGGCTGCTTCTCCCGTTGCGTCTCCACCTTTCGTTCCTCTCTCTGCGCCTGCACTTCCACTACGCGTTGCTCTGGGACCTGTCTGGGTCCGCCCTCCTCATGCAGTCAGCCGCCACATGATCATAGGTGCCACACAGGCGACACGTCCTGCGCTGCCCCATGTATATTACATATACTTGGGTCCTGAAGTCTGGTAGAACAACGTAGGATGGTATAGGGTGCCTCAAGGTCATTTTCAAAGAGAACGACCCCTCAAAGAGACCCATCAAAGGCCCCTCACTCCACTTTCCAGGGGTAGCTGCGTGTATCGTACCATACGTACTGAAGACTGCACTGATGTCCGTCTGGTACGCTTCAAATGGTACATTCTTCAAACGTACCCAAGTGTACGTACGTGATACATCCTTCAACCATACCTGAAGTCCAGTATGTACCGTGTATACATGATTCTGGTGTCATTATACGAGTCGATCATAAACTTCCGCCGTCAGAAGCTTAATAAATACCCTATTCATCCCATTCAGGGCAACGCCATACAAATCGCCTGTGTCAAGTCCATACACATCTCGTAAAATCGTTGGTAACACAGTCCCGGCCGTTGCAGGGTGTAGAACGCTTGTCACAAAGTCCACACAGACTGTATTCAAACGTCTCCTCCCGGCTGTAGCCATGTTGTTTGGAAAATCAAAGTGCTGCAATATGCCGCCAGGGGTCAGGTCAGAGCACCGCACACCCTCGCACCACCAGAGCTGGGCTGCGACTGATGTTCGACCATTGGTACTCCATTTAACATGATCCTGGCTTCGCAATTGTTGGCAAGTAATCATTCTGGCCTCATTAGCCTTTACCTTATTGAGTTAGATGAGATTAATGAGGAGAATAATCACTAACTAAAAATTTGACAACTGAATATTAAAATGGTATACAATACCGACAGGTTGGTAGGTAAGACACATAGGCAGCAGTAAAGTTGCCTAAGTGTTGCCTGTGTCTTACCTACCAACCAATTAAACTCCTGCCCATCACCAGGTGGATAGTTTCAGTAACTTAAGACTATTTAATATTTCCATATATTTCATTTATATTTTCATTTATAGGTAGTAGGTTGGTAGACAGCAACCACCCAGGGAGGTACTACCGTCCTGCCAGGTGACTGTGAAACAGAAACCTGAAACTGTTTTACATGATGGTAGGATTGCTGGTGTCTTTTTTCTGTCTCATAAACACGCTGGATAACAGGTATATCTAGCTACTTCTACTTACACTTTAGGTCACACTACACTGGCATACACATGCATATATATACATACACACATCTAGGTTTTTCTTCTTTTCTTAATAGCTCTTGTTCTTTTTATTTTCTCTATGTCCATGGGGAAGTGGAAAAGAATCTTTCCTCCGTAAGCAATGCGTGTCGTATGAGGCGACAAAGATGCCGGGAGCAATGGGCTAGTAACCCCTTCTCCTGTACAAATCTACTAAAAACGAGAAGAAGAAATACTTTATAAAATTGGGTTGTCTGAATGTGCGTGGATGTAGTGCGGATGATAAGAAGAGATGATTGCCGATGTTATGAATGAAAAGAAGTTGGATGTCCTGGCCCTAAGCGAAACAAAGCTGAAGGGGTAGGCGAGTTTCAGTGGGGAGAAATAAATGGGATTAAGTCAGGAGTATCTGAGAGAGTTAGAGCTAAGGAAGGGTAGCAATAATGTTGAAGGATCAGTTATGGAAGGAAAAGAGGGAATATAAATGTGTAAATTCAAGGATTATGTGGATTAAAATAAGGGTCGAATGCGAAAAGTGGGTCATAATAAGCGTGTATGCACCTGGAGAAGAGAGGAGTGTAGAGGAGAGAGAGAGATTTTGGGAGATGTTAAGCGAATGTATAGGAACTTTTGAACCAAATGAGAGAGTAATTGTGGTAGGGGACCTAAATGCTAAAGTGGGAGAAACATGCAGAGAGGGTGTAGTAGGTAAGTTTGGGGTGCCAGGTGTAAATGATAATGGGAGCCCTTTGATTGAACTTTGTATAGAAAGGGGTTTAGTTATAGGTAATACATATTTTAAGAAAAAGAGGATAAATAAGTATACAAGATATGATGTAGGGCGTAATGACAGTAGTTTGTTGGACTATGTATTGGTAGATAAAAGACTGTTGAGTAGACTTCAGGATGTACATGTTTATAGAGGGGCTACAGATATATCAGATCACTTTTAGTTATAGCTACAGTGGGAGTAAAAGGTAGATGGGATACAAGGAAAATAGAATCAGTAAGTAAAAGAGAGGTGAAGGTTTATAAACTAAAAGAGGAGGCAGTTAGGGTAAGATATAAACAACTATTGGAGGATAGATGGGCTAGTGAGAGTGTAGGCAATGGGGTCGAAAATGTATGGGGTAGATTTAAAAATGTAGTGTTAGAGTGTTCAGCAGAAGTTTGTGGTTACAGGCGAGTGGGTGCGGAGGGAAGAGGAGCGATTGGTGGAATGATGATGTAAAGAGAGTAGTAAGGAGAAAAAGTTAGCATATGAGAGGTTTTTACAAAGTAGAAGTGATGCAAGGAGGGAAGAGTATATGGAGAGAAAAAGAGAGGTTAAAAGAGTGGTGAAGCAATGTAAAAGAGAGCAGATGAGAGAGTGGGTGAGATGTTATCAGCAAATTTTGTTGAAAATAAGAAAAAGTTTTGGAATGAGATTAATAAGTTGAGGAAGCCTAGAGAACAAATGGATTTGACAGTTAAAAATAGAGAGGAGAGTTATTAAATGGAGAGTTAGAGGTATCGGGAAGATGGAGAGAATATTTTGAGGATTTGTTAAATGTTGATGAAGACAGGGAAGCTGTGATTTCGTGTGTAGGGCAAGGAGGAATAACATCTTGTAGGAGTGTGGAAGAGCCAGTTGTGGGTGTAGGGAAGTTCGTGAGGCAGTGGGTAGAATGAAAGGGGTAAGGCAGCTGGGATTGATGGGATAAAGATAGAAATGTTAAAAGCAGGTGGGGATATAATTTTGGAGTGGTTGGTGCTATTATTTAATAAATGTATGGAAGAGGGTAAGGTACCTAGGGATTGGCAGAGAGCGTGTATTGTTCCTTTGTATAAAGGCAAAGGGGACAAAAGAGAGTGCAAAAATTATAGGGGAATAAGTCTGTTGAGTGTACCTGGTAAAGTGTATGGTAGAGTTATTATTGAAAGAATTAAGAGTAAAACAGAAAGCAGGACAGCAGATGAACAAGGGGGCTTTAGGAAAGGTAGGGGTGTGTAGACCAAGTGTTTACAGTGAAACATATAGGTGAACAGTATTTGGATAAGGGTAAAGATGTTTTTGTGGCATTTATGGATTTGGAAAAGGCGTATGATAGGGTAGATAGGGGGCAATGTGGCAGATGTTGCAGGTGTATGGAATAGGAGGAAGGTTACTGAAAGCAGTGAAGAGTTTTTATGAGGATAGTGAGGCTCAGGTTAGAGTGTGTAGGAGGGAAGGGGACTATTTCCAGTAAAAGTGGGCCTTAGACAAGGATGTGTGATGTCACCGTGGTTGTTCAATATATTTATAGATGGGGTTGTAAGAGAAGTGAATGCGAGAGTCTTGGCAAGAGGTGTTGGGCTAAAAGATAAAGAAGCAAATACAAAGTGGGAGTTGTCACAGTTGCTTTTTGCTGATGACACTGTGCTTTTGGGAGATTCTGAAGAGAAGCTGCAGAGGTTGGTGGATGAATTTGGTAGGGTGTGTAAAAGAAGAAAATTGAAAGTGAATATAGGAAAGAGTAAGGTGATGAGGATAACAAAAAGAATAGGTGACGAAAGATTGGATATCAGATTGGAGGAGAGAGTATGGAGGAGGTGAATGTATTCAGATATTTGGGAGTGGACATGTCGGCGGATGGGTCTATGAAGGATGAGGTGAATCATAGAATTGATGAGGGAAAAGGGTGAGTGGAGCAGTTCGGAGTCTGTGGAGACAAAGAACCTTGTCCATGGAAGTAAAGAGGGAATGTATGAGAGTATAGTTATACCAACGCTCTTATATGGGTGTGAAGCATGGGTGATGAATGTTGCAATGAGGAGAAGGCTGGAGGCAGTGGAGATGTCATGTCTGAGGTCAATGTGTGGTGTGAATATAATGCAGAGAATTCGGAGTTTGGAAATTAGGAGGAGGTGCGGGATTACCAAAACGATTGTCCAGAGAGCTGAGGAGGGGTTGTTGAGGTGGTTTGGACATGTAGAGAGAATGGAACGAGACAGAGTGACTTCGAGAGTGTATAAATCTGTAGTGGAGGGAAGGCGGGGTAGGGGTCGGCCTAGGAAAGGTTGGAGGGAGGGGGTAAAGGAAGTTTTGTGTGCGAGGGGCTTGGACTTACAGCAAGCATGTGTGAGCGTATTTGATAGGAGTGAATGGAGGCATATGGTTTTTAATACTTGACGTGCTGTTGGAGTGTGAGCAAAGTAACATTTATGAAGGGATTTAGGGAAACCGGCAGGCCGGACTTGAGTCCTGGAGATGGGAAGTACAGTGCCGGCACTCTGAAGGAGGGGTGTTAATGTTGCAGTTTTATAACTGTAGTGTAAAGCACCCTTCTGGCAAGACAGTGATGGAGTGAATGATGATGAAAGTTTTTCTTTTTCGGGCCACCCTGCCTTGGTGGGAATCGGCCGATGTGTTAATAAAAAAAAAAAAAAATTTCATTTAAACTGTACTTTTAGAACTTTACTTAATGTACTGTACAATTCTTTACATACTCTTCAGTACGTTACTGTACTGAATTGTACTCGTAAGTATTGGAATAAGTAATGTATGAGTGTAGTATGCACAGTAAGACAACAATTTCCAGCGTGACTGACGAAGCAGCAACTGTTATTGTAGAGTGTGTTCCTCGTCATTTATTAGTGTGAGGGAAAAGTCCATAGATAGGAGTAATGGAAGTGTGAAGGTATGTATAGTGATAGTTGAATGGTAGTCTGCTTGTTGAGGTGGGGTGAGTGTCTAGCTCCCCGCTATTCCCCCCCTCCTATCCTGACTGACCACCCCAGACCTCACTTCATCGGATTCAAGGCTGAGTTGGGGGCCGACGTACTCACCAAGTGAGAAACAAAGTCTTTACCACCAATTCTTCACTACGCCAGTAGTTCCTACGTCTACCCTCAAGAAAACCCAAGCAACTGTACTTTACCAGGGGACAACCTTCACCTGAGTCCCTGATATCATTCGTGAGATTTTTTGGATGTGGAAACTGTTGGATTTTTGGGAAACATCCGTCAACAGAGTGGGAGTTAACCTTCATCGATGCACCAACAACACGGAGTCTAACACTGATTCATAACTACAGTGTTAACAAGATCAACACTTAGTCATCTACGTCCATCTGTAAATACCTAGCTTTGGATCAATTATATATATTTGTGTTTTCATTTTTCATTTTTCTTAAGATAGGATTATTATAGTCATATTTACGTATTTATTATTTACATTTCTTTCTATTAAAATAAAGTGTTTATTGTTATTGTTATTATTGTCTTTTTCTATTATACTTTTCCTAAGACGATTGGCAACAACCTTCACAATTAGTATTCCTCATCCCTCTTGTTGTAGAGTGTTCATCACTGTTACCCTGGAGTGTGTTCATCACTGTTACCCTGGAGGAAATGACAGAAATTGTACACCAACTGAAAGCATTTCTGGAGTGGAATCACAGTCAGTGGCCTCCACTCCATTACAACAGATATTAGAGCCAGGAAAAAGACCCCCATTCCACCAATACCACCAATCCAACTACATTCATCTTTGCTAATATACACGGTCTAAAGCCAACAACAAACAACAAGGTACCTTTTATTCGTGGACTGCTTACAGAGTCAAACGCTATGTTTGCGGCTTTCACAGAGACCCACATAAGAGATCACTTGGACAATGAAATATGGATCCGGCTACAACCTATACAGGTGTGACAGAGTGAACAGGCAAAAGGGGGTTGGCCGATATCACAGAGTCACTTATATGTTCAGAACTACTAAATGCCTCAAATGATGTAGTTGAAGTACTAGCAATAAAGGTCGAGAATCAAAACCTAGTCATCGTGGTTGTCTACAAGCCCCCGGATGCAACGTCCCAACAATTCCAGGAACAGCTTCTGAAAATTGACCACTGTCTGGAAAATCTTCCAGCTCCTGCCCCCAACATCTTGCTTCTGGGGATTTCAACCTCAGGCACCTAAATGGAGGAACATTGCAAACAATGTGGTAGCAGAGATAACACCAGGAGGCAGCTCAGATGAAAATTCACACATGCATAAACTTTTAAATCTCTGCAACAAATTCACTTTCAACCAGCAAATAGTGGAGCCCACAAGATTAGAGAATACGCTGGACCTCATCTTCACCAACAATGATGATCTGATACGAAATGTCATCATATCAAAAACAATATACTCAGATCACAACATAATAGAGGTCCAGACATGCATGCGGGGAGCCTCAGATCAACAAAATGTGATCAGAAGCGAGGGAGCTTTCTCCAAATTCAACTTCAATAACAAAACATAAGGTGGGGCCAAGTAAACCAAGTTCAAAATGATATAAACTGGGAAGATTGCCTACATCACGGACCCCAACCATTCTAGAACAAATTAATCCGGGTACCTGGGGGCCCAAAAATTCCCTTAAGGAAAAGGAGGAGAAGATGAACTAGAAAGAAAAGGCGTCTTTATACAGGAAGGCAAAGAATAAGGAGGGCTACAGGGAGGCCAAACTGAAATGTAGGAAAAATTAGTCAGAGAAATAGCAAACATGAATTAAAAACAAAGGAATCTTACAGGAATCAAGAGACATAAGGCAAAAGCCATAAATGAAATTGAAAGAAACCAAAAGATTTTTTTTTCCTATGCAAAACGCCGAGAACAACAATCAGTTTTGGGGCCCCTTTAAACTGGGATGGGTCCTACACAGATGACAGAAGGGGAAATGAGTGAGTTACTTTAAGTCCCAATGAAGCTTAGGGTTTTCACCAAACCAGACTGAAAATCGAAAACCTAAATTATTTATGAGAGTGCCATAAAAATTTTGGACAGAAAATGCCCTGACATCACCACGACGCCAAATGCCCTTGAAAAGGAAATTTGACATCCCCCATGCACCTGCCCCCAGGCCCAGACCCCAAGGAACCCGGGGTTCATCAAGAACTGCAAGAAGCCCCATCACATGCTTTAACACCCAGGGAGGGAAGCAGGGACACTGGGATCGTCCCGCAGCTACTAAAAACAACAGACATAGCCCCGCCCCAACAGAAAGAAAGCAATAGCAAAGAACTACAGACCAATTGCGCTAACGTCCCATATCATAAAAATTTTTGAGTGGTTCTAAGAAGCAAGATCGAAAACCCATCTTGATACCATAAATTGGAACAAACCGGGACAGCATGGGTTTGACAGGCCCCCCCCGTTCGTCCCAACTACTGGACCACAGACAAGGCCCAGATGTTATATAACAAAGATTTTGAAAAGCTTTGACAAGTGGGGACCATGGTGTAATAGCACACAAATGCATAAAGGAAACAGGAAAAAGTTATAGATGGATCTATAATTAACATGTGGAACAAAAAGAGTAGTAGTCAACAGAGTAAAGTCTGAGGCAGCTACTTGAAGCCCGGGTTCCACAAGGCAGTACTTGCTCCCATCCTATTCTCATCCTCATTCAGAAGGACAGGATATAAGCCACAGGGTGTGTTCTTGCAGATGACACCGAATTTCGATAACAGTGCCCAAATTAAAGACACGGCTAATCCAAGAACATAACCAAACTAAATGGGCTGAGAAACAATATGAAGTTCAATGATGAGAAATTTCAACACTAGATACGGAAAACGTGAAGAAATTAATTCTTGGAGGCCAAAACTAATCCCAACCACACAATAGAGCGAAAACTAAGTAAAAGACCGGAGTGATCATGTCAGAGGATCTCACCTTCAAGCCCAAAACAAAGTAGAAATTTGGATCTACTGAAAATGACAGGATAGATAATGAAAACCCTTTCCAAAACCGGGGAAATCCAAGCCCATGTTAAACCCCTTTACAGATCGCTTTTTCTATCTAGGCTAGAATATTGCTGCAACCAACGGCACCTTTTGCGGTGAAATTGTGACCTTGAAAATGTGCAGAGAACCTTCAGCACATAGGCGATAAACCACCTCAACTACCGGGAACGTTTGAAGTTCCAAAACCTGTACTTCAGAACGCAGGCGGAGAGATACAGTATTATATACACATGGAAAATCCTCGAGGCTTAGTACCAAACTTGCACACAAAAATCACTCCCTACGAAAGCAAAGACTCGGCAGGCGATGTAACATCCCCCAATGAAGAGAGGGGCCACCAGCACGTTGAGGGACAACACAATAAGTGTCAGGGGCCCAAGATTGTTCAACTGCCTCCCAGCATACATCAGGAGGATTACCAACAAACCCCTGGCTGTCTTCACAGGCACTGGACAGGCACCCCAAAGTCGGTACCTGACCAGCCGGGCTGTGGTTCGTACGTTGGACTGCGTGCGGCCAGCAGTAACAGCCTGGTTGATCAGGCTCTGGGCCAACAAGAGGCCTGGTCACAGACCGGGCCGCGGGGCGTTGGGCCCCTGGAATTTCTCCGTAGACTCCAGGTGGGGTGTGTTCATCACTGTTACCCTGGAGTGTGTCATCACTGTTACCCCAGTGTGTTCATCACTGTTACCCTGGAGTGTGTTCATCACTGTTACCCTGGAGTGTGTTCATCACTGTTACCCTGGAGTGGTTCATCACTGTTACCTGAAGTGTGTTCATCACTTACCCTGGAGGTGTTCATCACTGTTACCCTGGAGTGTGTTCATCACTGTTACCCTGGAGTGTTTCATCACTGTTACCCTGGAGTGTGTTCATCCTGTTACCCTGGAGTGTGTTCACACTGTTACCCTGAGTGTGTTTTATCACTGTTACCCTGGAGGTGTTCATCACTGTTACCCATGAGTGTGTGTTCTGATCTCTGATCTTGTAGAGTGTGTTTACAAACACTTATTGTATGTCAGATAAAAGGACACAAGTGTAACTAATGCGAAATTTTATCGTGACAATGTTTCGTTCTCCATAAGTTTTATCAAGACGTTACAAACACAACAGTGACACAGACCGTATTTTAGGGAACAAGTGAGATCTTTGAGCATAGACCTGCAGTAGGCTTACTATCTCATGCTGAAAAGATGAATAGGGCAAGACAGAGATCAGGATTCCAGATACGGAAATTGTTTTAGGAAGGGTAGGGATGTGTAGGCCATGTGTTTACATTTAAGAATATAAGTGAACAAAGTTGTTTCTGAATTTATGTAATTAGTAAGGGCATATGGTAGGGTGGATAGGGAAGCAATGTAGATATTGCTATTATATGGAATAGTTGGAAGATTACTGAGAGCAGTTAAGTGTTTTTATGAAGTTAGTGAGGTTCAGTATAGGCCATAGGGTATACAGGAGAGAGGAAGATTATATTTCAGTAAGAATCGACCTTAGATAGGGATGCGTGGTATCATTATGATTGCTTAAAATATTGCTTTTTATCAGTGACTTTGTGTTTTGTGGAAATTCTGAAGAGAAGTTGTTAAAGCCGGTAGACTTGATTTGGGAGGCTATGTTAAAGAAGAAAATTAAAAGTGAACATAGGAAAGAGCGAGGTGATGAGAGTAACAACACAATATAGGAAATGAAAGATTGAATAACATATTAGAAGGAGCGAGTTTGGGGGAAGTGAATGTGTCCAGATATATGAAAGTGGACTTGTCGGCGGACAAGTCTGTGAAAGGTGAAGTAAAACATAGAACTGACGAGAGTATAAAGGTGGGCGTTGCAATGAGGCATCTGTGGGAACAAAGAACATTAGGTGTTTTAAACGTTGTAGCGAGGAGGAGGGTTGAGTCGTCTACCTGGATGGT
>WNWK01017535.1:0-42220 GCA_009830355.1 Cherax destructor | reverse complement strand
CCCATATTGGTAGAATTACCGACAATGTGTTAAGTAAAAGGACACAAATGCAACTAATGTGACAACGTTCCTGGAGAGCGAAACGTTGCCACAATAAAATGTCACATTAGTTGCATCTGTGTCCTTTTACTTAACCCATTATTCCTATTGTACTCCTTTTATTGTAACTGAATTTCACACAGTTGAGTTACTTAGCTGTTATATTAAGGTTATAATCATGATCAATTTCTACTGTATTTTACAATCAGGCTTTAAATGATAAGATATTAGAAGCATCCCAATAAGTCACTTCTGACTTTTTTGCGGCTATGCTACGTTGGTAAATTAGACACATATGCAACACTTGGGTATCTTTATTGAGGAAACGTTTCGCCACACAGTGGCTTCATCAGTCCATACAAAGGAGAATCGTGAAGAACAGGAGGAGTGTGAGGTTGTCAGGCCCTCAATCTTGAGTCGATGTTGTTAGTCCATCAATCTTGAATAGAATAACAGCATATGGGCAGAGGAAGCTTATATACTATGCTATGCTACGTAATGTACTCATATGTTACTAGGTATGATAATTGTATTTTTGTGTACCTGTGCCTTAATAAACTTACATACACTCAAGCGTTGCACATTTTTTCTCTTCAACTCTAATGCATGATCTCCTGACCTAAGGGACGCCCAGCATCAGGAATCCAACATTGTTTTTCATCTCGTAATTGCTGTTATTACACTCACTGACTGCGTCACCATATGTCCTTGGATGAAGTGATCATATTTTTGGGGGTTTAAATGCTGAAGATATTTCCTTAGTTGCCATAATTTTAGTGAACTATGCTCCTTACGCATTTAGAGCTTCTTCTTGATTAAAATAGATTAAGCAACAGTCTATTTCAGTCTTAGCAACAGAAAAATATAAATCACGAATTTAACGAAAAGCAGATATTTTTTTTCCAATTCTTAACTCTGCAGATTAAGTGGCCAATGTTAACTGTGCAGACTAGGTGGCCAATGTTATTTCTACGGACTAGGTGGCCAATGTTAACTCTACTGACTAGGTGGCCATTGTTAATTCTACAGACTAGGTGGCCAATGTTAACTCTACTGACTAGGTGGCCAATGTTAACTCTACTGAGGGACTGATTACCTCATTTGTATATAGTTCTACTGTCTTGAAGTTATGTCCTAGAATTTATATCGATAAAGCCACTGGATGGCGAAACGTCTACAATAAAGACACCCAGATGTTGCACATGTGTCTTAACTTTCATCTTGTTGGTATTGTATACCATTCATGAACAATATTAACTCTACAGACTAGGTAGACAATGTTAACTCTACAGACTAGGTGGCCAATGTTAACTCTACGGACTAGGTGGCCAATGTTAACTACAGACTAGGTGGCTAATGTTAACTCTACAGACTAGGTGGCCAATGTTAACTACAGACTAGGTGGCTAATGTTAACTCTACAGACTAGGTGGCCAGTGTAAACTCTACAGACTAGGTGACCACTACAGAGCAAAAGATAGCTGTCTTGACACTGGCCAGTAGACAGCACCAGCAGCAGCTCAGCAACGTGGCCAACACTCCACGGAATTCTGAAAATATTTTGTGTCAGGCTTCTCCATGATGTAATAATATTGGTAGAATTACCGACAATATGTTAATAAAGGAATTAACTATTGACATTGTGCAAGCGTCAGGAGCTTCAATAGGTAATGACATAGTGGTATATATTCTCAAGGTGAGTAACACTAGTGGTGTTAGAAATAGTAGTGATAAGAGTATTATGTAGAGTAGTATGAGTAATATAAGGTAGCAATCAATATGCACGTGAGTAAGTATAAAACAAATACTACCCAAGATTTGTTTTATCACCTTACTCACGTGCAATTGATTGTACTCTTATGATTACTTCTACTACTACTACTACTACTCAATACTACTTATATCACTACTATTTCAACACCACTAGTGTTTTCACCTCACCTTGACAGTATATATACCAACTATGTCCATTTATCGCTGTAACGGCTTGAGAAGCTCCTGGAGAGCGAAACGTTGCCACAATAAAATGTCACATTGTTGCAATTGTGTCCTTTCTCCATGATGGGTGAAAACTGGAGGAATTAATACCGAGAATAAATCAGAAGCCTAGCTGAGCCTCCCGGACACAAAATAACCGACACAATGAAAATAAATGTGCTAGGCTGAGTTTAGGTAGGCTTGGAATAATGCTAAATAAACTAGATGCGATATGCATGCGAGAACTATAACCAAGACCACTCACATTTGCCAATGATTCTTTCTACGTTGTGGTAAACAAACACACCTAGACCACAAGCGCTTTGTTTGTTCAAAATAGTTGTCGGGTTGCTACATTTAGATTATGAGTTAAGTTACTGTTTATGCAAGTCCTGGCTCACACTGTCACTACTGATGTTGTAATATTGGAAAGTCTCCAAGACTCTATACGGGAGGAGCAAGAGTTAGTGGCTCGCCAGATTAAGTCTGTTACCCAGGTCTGTGAGTGTACAGCTGTCTTGACTTGCTCAAGCAGAGCCGAGATAAATAATACAACAACATCTTGCATACTGCTGTTGCAGTGTGCAAGATGCGTACAAAAGTACATAGTTTAAATTAGTATCTTTTTTTTGATAGGTTTTTATGTACACTTTTTATAGTGAGTGGGGTAATGTGTTATGGCAGCGTCGTATATGGCGGAATGTTCGACCTGGGTAGATATCACACATCATCTTTTTCTTAATGTTTAGCATTTAGAAACGCTATGCTAGTTGTGAAGATCTATAAGAGAAACTCGAGAATCATTTAGAACAAAAAATCTTTTCATGGTATCGCCGTTGAATCCGACAAAATCGAATAAAATATTTAATGTCATCACAATCTGACTTACGGTGAAGAACTCAGACTTAGTTTGGATGAGTAAGACACATGTGCAATACTTAGGTATCTTTATTAACGAAACATTTCTCCTGCGCAGCAGGCTTCTTCAGTCTGGAGGCAGTGGTGGGGAGAAGTAAGCAGTCAGATAGTCTGAACCAGAAGAGAGGTGTAAGCAACTTGGAGATGGTGTCACAAGTGGATAACTGTTATAGTCTGTCAGGGCTGAGGGACTGATCCCCTCACGAATACTTCACTTCAACTGTCTCTAGTATTGTGATCCCTTCTATTTTCGAGTGATAAAATCTTTCATACATCAACTTGTCAGCCTCATATACCATTTTAATATGATTTGTGGGTCACTTGTACATTGTTCCAGCCATGGGGGTCGTGTTATTTAATGTACTCTTTGTGTTGTGAGTGCGCACATGAGAGGGAGCGAGAGAGAGAGAGGGCCATAGGTGTGCCTGGTTTCTGTAGGTTGGGGGGTGTGCCGTGCCAAACTGAGGTACCGGGTGTGGTGCCAGGCGTGGGTGCCAGGCCCTGGTGCCGTCAGTGTGGGACTAGCTGCCCTGAACTTCGCTATACTCTTCTCGTCTCTACTACCAACACACAAACTGATAGTGAACAGTGAACTAGGTGCTGCAACACTTAAGGTGCTGCAACACTTAAGTGTCTGATCAAACGAACGTTAAATCGTAATCAGTTAGTGTCACGAAAATAAAAGAAACATTCCAGCAAGGTAAGATCAATTTTTTTAACGTTTAATATGACTGAATTTGTTTTAACCGACGTTCTGTATAGCAGAGAAGTCTCACTAGGAATCAAGGAACGGGTGGGGGTTCGAACCCACGGCAAATATGTCGAAAATCTCATAGGCCATTGCGTTAACCACCCGGCCAGCTGTGAGTTTTAGGATTCACTTGCCACGAGTTCAAACCCCACCCGTTCCCTGGTTTGCAATCGCGTTGTTATGATTTCGTGAGACACTCACTTGTGCAATATTGCAATGTTTGTTTGCACATACAACTGAACAGAGTGAACAGCAACATGGAGATAAATATCATAAAATACCGATACGATGGAAATATAAACACAAATGCAGTATTATGAAATCCTTTATTGACAACGTTTCGCCCACACAGAGGGCTTTATCAAGTCACAAAAAGAGCTACCTAGGTAGAGAGTACATGAGTACACACAGGGAGCATAGCGAGGTGGAGCATGATGAGGAAGCTGACGTTATTCACATACTGTATAGAAAGTTCCTGATTATGTAGAGCATTTTTGGCAGCTTAGGTTAATCTGGTCCTCCAGGATGCCACCCACAACAGTCAACTAACATCCAGGTATCTACTTACTGCTAGGTGAACAGGGACAGCAGGTATAAGGTGACTAACAGCCAGTTACCTACTTACTGCTAGGTGAATAAGGACATCAGGTGAAGGGTGACTTAACACCCAAATATCTGCTTACTGCTAGGCCAACAGTGACAGTACCTGGCGTAAGGAGACTAACACCCAGGTACCTACTTACTACTAGGTGAACAAGGGCAGTGGGTGTAGGGTGACTAACACTAAGATACCTACTTACTGCTAGATGAACAGGGACAGCAGGCGTAAGGTGACTAACACCCAGGTACCTACTTACTCTTAGGTGAAATAGGGCAGCAGGTGTAGGGTGACTAACACCCAGGTACCTACTTACTGCTAGGTGAAAAGTGACAGCATCAGGAGCAATACAACAGTCATAGCGTTTCACCCGTGCCGGGGATCGGTCTCGGACGTTGAGTGAGTTAGGCGAGTGCGCTACCAACCCAGCCATGAGAAAACAAAAGCTATAATGCTTAGGAGTTATTTTTTTTACAAGATATATTATTGTGAAATGACAATTTTTTTTATCGTCTATATTCAGAATTTGTGATTAACTAATTGAAGTTATGGTTAACCTGCTGTGAAGTTATGGTTAACCTGCTGTGAAGTTATGGTTAACCTGCTGTGAAGTTATGGTTAACCTGCTGTGAAGTTATGATTAACCTGCTGTGAAGTTATGGTTAACCTGCTGTGAAGTTATAGTTAACCTGCTGTGAAGTTATGGTTAACCGGCTGGGAAGTTATGATTAACCTGCTGTGAAGTTATGGTTAACCTGCTGTGAAGTTATGATTAACCTGCTGTGAAGTTATGGTTAACCTGCTGTGAAGTTATGATTAACCTGCTGTGATGTTATGGTTAACCTGCTGTGAAGTTATGGTTAAGTTGCTGTGAAGATATGATTAACCTGCTGTGAAGTTATGGTTAACCTGCTGTGTAGTTATGGTTAACCTGCTGTGAAGTTATGGTTAACCTGCTGTGAAGTTATGGTTAACCTGCTGTGAAGGTATGATTAACCTGCTGTGAAGTTATGGTTAACCTGCTGTGAAGTTATGGTTAACCTGCTGTGAAGTCATGGTTAACCTGCTGTGAAGTTATGGTTAACCTGCTGTGAAGTTATGGTTAACCTGCTGTGAAGTTATGGTTAACCTGCTATGAAGTTATGGTTAACCTGCTGTGAAGTTATGGTTAACCTGCTGTGAAGTTATGGTTAACCTGCTGTGAAGTTATGGTTAACCTGCTGTGAAGTTATGGTTAACCTGCTGTGAAGTTATGGTTAACCTGCTGTGAAGTTATGGTTAACCTGCTGTGAAGTTATGGTTAACCTGCTGTGAAGTTATGGTTAACCTGCTGTGAAGTTATGGTTAACATGCTGTGAAGTTATGGTTAACCTGCTGTGAAGTTATGGTTAACCTGCTGTGAAGTTATGGTTAACCTGCTGTGAAGTTAACCCAACACTGAGGGACTCTTGAAGTGTGACCAGTCACTATAGTGAGGGAGTGTGACCAGTCACTATAGTGAGGGAGTGTGACCAGTCACTATAGTGAGTATGACCAGTTACTATAGTGAGGGAGTGTGACCAGTCACTATAGTGAGTGTGACCAGTCACTTTAGTGAGGGAGTGTGACCAGTCACTATAGTGAGGGAGTGTGACCAGTCACTATAGTGAGGGAGTGTGACCAGTCACTATAGTGAAGGAGTGTGACCAGTCACTTTAGTGAGGGAGTGTAACCAGTCACTATAGTGAGGGAGTGTAACCAGTCACTATAGTGAGGGAGTGTGAGCAGTTACTATAGTGAGGGAGTGTGACCCAGTCACTATAGTGAGTGTGACCTTACTGCTGCCTCGCTGTTCCTTGTATTCATGTGGAGGCTGAGGTGGAGGCTTAGGGGGAGGCTGAGGTGGAGGCTGAAGTGGAGACTGAAGTGGAGGCTGAAGTGGAGGCTGAAGTGGAGACTGATGTGGAGGCTGAAGTGGAGACTGATGTGGAGGCTGATGTGGAGGTTGAGGTGGAGGATGAGGTGGAGGATGATGTGGAGGGTGAGGTGGAGGCTAATGTGGAGGCTGAAGTGGAGGCTGATGTGGAGGCTGATGTGGAGGTTGAGGTGGAGGATGAGGTGGAGGCTGAGGTAGAGGCTGAAGTGGAGACTGATGTGGAGGCTGAAGTGGAGACTGATGTGGAGGCTGATGTGGAGGTTGAGGTGGAGGATGAGGTGGAGGATGATGTGGAGGCTAAAGTGGAGGCTGATGTGGAAGCTGATGTGGAGGCTGATTTGGAGACTGAGGTGGAGGCTGATGTGAAGGCTGATGTGGAGGCTGATGTGGAGGCTGATGTGAAGGCTGATGTGGAGGCTTATGTGAAGGCTGATGTGGAGGCTGATGTGAAGGCTGATGTGGAGGCTGATGTGGAGGCTGATGTGGAGGTTGAGGTGGAGGATGAGGTGGAGGCTGAGGTGGAGGCTGAAGTGGAGGCTGAAGTGGAGACTGATGTGGAGGCTGATGTGGAGGCTGATGTGGAGGCTGATGTGAAGGCTGATGTGGAGGCTGATGTGGAGGCTGATGTGGAGGCTGATGTGAAGGCTGATGTGGAGGCTGATGTGGAGGCTGAGGTGGAGGCTGATGTGGAGGCTGATGTGAAGGCTGATGTGGAGGCTGATGTGAAGGCTGATGTGGAGGCTGATGTGAAGGCTGATGTGGAGGCTGATGTGGAGGCTTATGTGGAGGCTGAGGTGGAGGCTGATGTGAATTCTGATGTGGAGGCTGATGTGGAGTCTGAGATGGAGGCAAATGTGGAGGTTAATGTGGAGACAGAGGTGGAGGCTGAGGTGGAGACAGAGGTGGAGGCTGAGGTGGAGACAGAGGTGGAGGCTGAGGTGGAGACAGAGGTGGAGGCTGAGATGGAGACAGAGGTGGAGGCTGAGATGGAGACAGAGGTGGAGGCTGAGGTGGAGGCTGAGGTGGAGGCTGAGGTGGAGGCTGAAGTGGAGGCTGAGGTGGAGGCTGAGGTGGAGGCTGATGTAGAAGCTGAGGTGGGGGTTTAGGAGGCTGATGTGGAGGCTGATGTGGAGGCTGATGTGGAGGCTGAGGTGGAGGCTGAGGTGGAGGCTGAGGTGGAGGCTGAAGTGGAGGCTGATGTGGAGACAGAGGTGGAGGCTGAGGTAGAGGCTGATGTGGAGGCTGATGTGGAGGCTGAGGTGGAGGCTGATGTGGAGGCTTATGTGGAGGTTGATGTAGAAGCTGAGGTGGGGGTTTAGGAGGCTGATGTCTAGGCTGATGTGGAGGCTGAAGTGGAGGCTGAGGTGGAGGCTGAGGTGGAGGCTGAGGTGGAGGCTGAAGTGGAGGCTGATGTGGAGACAGAGGTGGAGGCTGAGGTAGAGGCTGATGTGGAGGCTGATGTGGAGGCTGAGGTGGAGGCTGAGGTGGAGGCTGAGGTAGAGGCTGATGTGGAGGCTGATGTGGAGGCTGATGTGGAGGCTGATGTGGAGGCTGAGGTGGAGGCTGAGGTGGAGGCTGAGGTAGAGGCTGATGTGGAGGCTGATGTGGAGGCTGATGTGGAGGCTGAGGTGGAGGCTGAGGTGGAGGCTGAGGTAGAGGCTGATGTGGAGGCTGATGTGGAGGCTGAAGTGGAGGCTGAGGTGGAGGCTGAGGTGGAGGCTGAGGTGGAGGCTGAGATGGAGACAGAGGTGGAGGCTGAGGTAGAGGCTGAGATGGAGACAGAGGTGGAGACAGAGGTGGAGGCTGAGGTGGAGGCTGAGATGGAGACTATATATATATCCGTAATTGAAGGTTCACTCCTGTGTATCACAGTGCCCAGGTGACCCTCCCTCCAGGGTCACAGTGCCCAGGTGACCCTCCCACCAGGGTATGTCACAGTGCCCAGGGTTCGATCCCCCCGTTAAATACTACTCGTTCGTGGTTACAATACAATATATACTGCTTGTGGAGGCTAGTACACCAAGCGGGGAGTAGAATGAAATTAGTTCTGAGGCACCCACACCATGGTAGGTCCTTGGATCACGGTACAACACCTAGTTCTGCTGGGTGCGTCATAGAATTTTCGCTCACCATGAGGCGGGCTAAAACAACACGGGTTCGATTCCCCAGCTAGTTGCAGTATTGTTATTGATTAAATACCATTTGTTCGTGGCTACAATACAATATATACTGCTTGTGGAGGTAAGTGCACCAAACGGGGAGTAGAATGAAATTAACTCTGAGGCACCCACACCATCGTATGTCCACGGATCATGGTACAACACCTAGCTCTGCTGGGTGTGTGATTCTTGTAGGATTGTATGGTCCCGTGAATTTGAGTGTTGTGGAATTTTTGCTCACAATGAGGCGGACTAAAACAACACGGGTTCGATCCCCCGGCTAGTTGTAGTGTTGTTATTGATTAAATACCACTCGTTCGTGTCGTGGTTACAATACGATATATACTGCTTGTGGAGGCTAGTACACCAAACGGGGAGTAGAACGAAATTACCTCTGAGGCACCCATGCCATCGTATGTCCTCAGATCACGGTACAACACCTAGCTCTGCTGGGTGCATGATTCTTGTAGGATTGTATGGTCTGGTGGGTTAGAGCGTCGTGGAATTTTCGCTCATCATTAGGCGGGCTAAAACAACACAGGTTCGATCCCCCAACTAGTCGCAGTGATGTTATTAATTAAATACCACTTGTTCATGGTTACATTACGATATATATATATATATATATATATATATATATATATATATATATATATATAGCGTCATGTGTGATTTTCGCTCACCATGGGGTGGGCCAAAACGACATGGATTCGAATCCTCGGCTAGTCGCAGTGTTGTTATTGATTCAGTACCACTCGTTCGTGGTTACAATAATATAAAATACTGCTCGTGGAGGCTAGTACACCAAACGGGGAGTAGAATGAAATTAGCTCAGAGGCACCCCGTATGACCTCAGATCAAGGTAAAACACCTAGCTCTGCTGGGTGTGTGATTCTTATAGGATTGCGTGGTCCTGTGGGTTAGAGCATCATGTGTGATTTTCGCTCACCATGTGGCATGCAATGAGATCACAGTAAACAGGTGATATCACAATATGCAAAATAACTACTTCTGAGAAAATATTCAGCGATGCAATGTCTTGTAGGCTAGGCGGGAGGCGGGAGACACTCTTATTGGCTAGACGGGAGGCGGGAAACACTGTTATAGGCTAGGCAGGAGACGGGAGACACTCTGATAGGTTAGGCAGGAGGCGGGAGATTCCCTGATTGGCTAGGCAGGAGGCGGGAGACACTCTGATAGGTTAGGCAGGAGGCGGGAGATTCCCTGATTGGCTAGGAGAACAAAAAATTCCGCTGACTGGTCCTGTTGTTGGTAGTTTAACTTGTATACCACTTACAAATACTCATTTTAGGAAATTTAAAATTTTCTAAAATAAATGTGCATAAATAAGAACACCTTTCAATTCTTGTATTATCTTATTTGGCATGAAACTTTGTATAATCAAAGGTAAAATATTTTATTTGAGAAACAATGGAATTATTGCAAGTCACTAGTTATGCATAACTCACTGGGTTAATATGTGTTTTTCAGTAACATTTGCCAGTTATGTGTATAGTCCTGTAACATGTCTCTAAGGAATTGTCTCTTTAATTACCATGTCATTAAAGTACATCTATAAATGATTACAATTTGTACCTGTGTATGTGCAATAAACGAACTTTGTGTCTGACAGATGCCTGGAGAGAGCCGTGGAGATGCGCCGGCAGCTGTGCCCTTGCAGATTGCTCTGCAGGCATCTGGAGCTTCCTTAACCAACACCCACACCCCAGCAGCCTGTGCAGAATGTAAGAAGCCATCCACTATCGTGTGTGGCGGCTGTTGGCAGCTGGGGTTCTGTGCCCGTGATCACCAGCTGAGTGGATGGGAAAAGCACAGGCCCAAATGCCGTCCCTGGCGTATCGGGTGTTCGTCTGAACTGGGTCGCTTCATGGTGGCCACTAGAGATATCGCCGCTGGAGAGCTTCTCTTAGAGGACCAACCTCTCCTGCTAGGTCCTAAGATGATCACGGAACCCGTCTGCCTTGGATGTTACCGCCCCGTGAACGGGGACTACCAATGTCAAAGCTGCGGGTTTCCTTTGTGTGGCCCACAGTGTGAGGACACAGATGACCATGAGGCCGAGTGTAAAGCCGTCAGAGATTCGGGCATCCCCGTCAAGGTTTCAGTGTTTGGCGAGATTAATAGCATGTACGAGTGTATCACACCAGTGAGGATCTTAGCTCTGAGAGACGATGCTCCGAGCGTGTGGAACAAATTGATGACGCTGGAGAGCAACAGCGACATGCGTGACGGCACAGAGGTCGCTGCTATCACACAGCAGACTGTTGTTGACATAATACACGACAGACTGAGACTCGAAAACTTTGACACAGAAATAATCGAAAAGGTTTTGGGTATTATTGACACCAATGGTTTCGAAATCCGTCTGCCAGACTCAAGCATCTTAGGAGTGTATGCCACAGCGTCTATGCTGGAGCACGACTGTGTTACCAACACTCACCGGACATTCGATGCTGATCTAAACTTGGTAGTAAGAGCAGCCATTCCTATTAAACGCGGGGACCACCTCACCTCTTGTTACACCGACCCCCTCACTACCACTGCCACCAGACAAGAGCATCTACGCTCCTCAAAATATTTCATTTGTAGGTGCAAGCGCTGTGTAGACCCCACTGAACTAAAGACCTACGTATCCGCTCTTATATGTGCCGACTGTGTCAAGAAGCAGGCTGAAGAAGAGAGTAAGAAGAAGAGTGCAGCGCAGGGAAAGCAGGCAGGTGGGCGAGCATCAAGAGGGAAGCCAGGAGGCGTCATGAGCCGCATCAACCAGATCCAGTCGACGAGCAAAGGTGACCAAGCGTCCAGTAAGGAAGGCGGTGCAGGGAGCAGTGAGGAGCCAGGCCCCTGGATCGTCCCTCAGGATCCACTGTCACCATCTTCCAACTGGAAGTGTTTATCGTGCGGGTACCCCACCACGGATGACTATCCGGACAGGATAACTGAGGTGGTGGCAGAGGAGGCAGAGGAACTAGAGGCATCGTCTGCCACAGTGGCCCAGTGCGAGGCCTTCATTGAGAAATGGAACCACCTCTTCCACCAGGACCACGCTATCTTCATCAATGTAAGTACTCTCATAGTCTACATTAATACTATGTCACGAGGTGTAAGGTCTTGCCTCGGCCAGCCAACTACACTTAAGTACAGTGGCCCCTTGAGTTACGATATCGTATCACAAGAATATCGTAACTCAATCCCCAAACCCCCAAAATACCATGAACACCTTGCTGAGTACTGTGCACTGATTAATACTACACTACACTATTGTTATTATTATAATAATAATTTTACCTATGACTATTATAAGTTATTATTATTATTAATTATTATCATTAATATAATTACCATTAATTATGATTATCATTATTATTATTAGGTAGTAGGTTGGTAGACAGCAACCACCCAGGGAGGTACTACTGTCCTACCAAATGAGTGTGAAACATAAGCCTGTATTTGTTTTGCATGAACGTAGGATTGCTGGTGTCTTTTTCTGTCTCATAAACATGCAAGGTTGCAGGTATGTCTTGCTACTTCTACTTACACTTAGGTAACACTACACATGCATGTATAAGCATATATATACTAACCCCTCTGGGTTTTTCTTCTATTTTTCTTCTTAGTTCTTGTTCTTTTATATTTCTGCTTATCTCCATGGGGAAGTGGAGCAGAATTCTTCCTCCGTAAGCTATGCGTGTCGTAGGAAGCGACTAAATGCCAGATCAATGAACTAGTAACCCCTTCTCCTGTATAAATTACTAAAAAGAAGATAAGGAAAAACTTCATAAAATTGGGATGTATTGCTGATGTTATGAATGAAAAGAAGTTGGATGTCTTAGCCCTAAGCGAAACAAAGCTGAAGGGGGTAGGCGAGTTTAAGTGGGGAGAAATAAATGGGATTAAGTCAGGAGTATCTGAGAGAGTTAGAGCTAAGGAAGGGGTAACAATAATGTTGAAGGATCAGTTATGGAAGGAGAAGAGGGAATATGAATGTGTAAATTCAAGGATTATGTGGATAATATAAGGGTCGGATGTGAAAATTGGGTCATAATAAGTGCGTATGCACCTGGAGAAGAGAGGAGTGTAGCGGAGAGAGAGAGATTTTGGGAAATGTTAAGCGAGTGTGTAGGAACTTTTGAGCCAAGTGAGAGAGTAATTGTGGTAGAAGACCTAAATGCTAAAGTAGGAGAAGCGTTTAGAGAGGGTGTGGTAGGTAAGTTTTGGGTACCAGGTGTAAATGATAATGGGAGCATTTGATTGAACTTTGTATAGAAAGGGGTTTGGTTATAGGTAACACATATTTTAAGAAAAAGAGGATAAATAAGTATACAAGACATGATGTAGGGCAATGACAGTAGTTTGTTGGACTACATATTGGTATTTAAAAGACTGTTGGGTAGACTTCAGGATGTACATGTTTATAGAGGGGCCACAGATATATCAGATCACTTTTTAGTTGTAGCTACAGTGAGAGTAAAAGGTAGATGGGATACAAGGAGAATGGAAACAGCAAGTAAGAGAGAAGTGAAGATTTATAAACTAAAGGAGGTGGTTAGGGTAAGATATAAACAACTGTTGAAGGACAGATGGGCTAGTGAGAGTGTAATCAGTGGGGTAGAAGATGTATGGGATAAGTTTAAGAATATAGTGCTAGAGTGTTCAGCAGAAGTTTGTGGTTACAGGAGAGTGGGTGCGGGAGGGAAGAAGAACGATTGGTGGAATGATGATGTAAAGAGAGTAGTAAGGGAGAAAAAGTTAGCATATGAGAGGTTTTTACAAAGTAGAAGTGATGCAAGGAGGGAGGAGTATATGGAGAGTAAAAGAGAGGTTAAGAGAGTGGTGAAGCAGTGTAAAAAGAGAGCAAATGATAGGGTGGGTGAGATGTTATCAACAAATTTTGTTGAAAATAAGAAAAAGTTTTGGAGTGAGATTAACAAGTTGAGAAAGCCTAGGGAAAGAATGGATTTGACAGTTAAAAATAGGAGAGGAGAGTTATTAAATGGAGTTAGAGGTATCGGGAAGATGGAGAGAATATTTTGAGGATTTGTTAAATGTTGATGAAGACAGGGAAGCTGTGATTTCGTGTGTAGGGCAAGGAGGAATAACATCTTGTAGGAGTGTGGAAGAGCCAGTTGTGAGTGTAGGGGAAGTTCGTGAGGCAGTGGGTAGAATGAATGGGGGTAAGGCAGCTGGGATTGATGGGATAAAGATAGAAATGTTAAAGGCATGTGGGGATATAGTGTTAGAGTGGTTAGTGTTTTTATTTAATAAATGTATGGAAGAGGGTAAGGTACCTAGGGATTGGCAGAGAGCGTGTATTGTTCCTTTGTATAAAGGCAAAGGGGACAAAAGAGAGTGTAAAAATTATAGGGGAATAAGTCTGTTGAGTATACCTGGTAAAGTGTATGGTAGAGTTATTATTGAAAGAATTAGGAGTAAGACGGAGAGCAGGATAGCGGATGAACAAGGAGGCTTTAGGAAGGGTAGGGGGTGTGTAGACCAAGTGTTTGCAGTGAAACATATAGGTGAACAATATTTAGATAAGGGTAAAGAGGTGTTTATGGCATTTATGGATTTGGAAAAGGCATATGATAGGGTGGATAGAGGGGCAATGTGGCAGATGTTGCAAATGTATGGAATAGGAGGTAGGTTATTAAAGCGGTGAAAAGTTTTTACGAGGATAGTGAGGACAGGTTAGAGTATGTAGGCGAGAGGAGATTATTTCCCAGTAAAAGTAGGTCTTAGACAGGATGTGTGATGTCACCGTGGTTGTTTAATATATTTATAGATGGAGTTGTAAGAGAAGTGAATGCTCGGGTGTTGGCAAGAGGTGTGGGGTTAAAAGATAAAGAATCTAACACAAAGTGGGAGTTGTCACAGTTGCTCTTTGCTGATGACACTGTGCTTTTGGGGATTCTGAAGAGAGATTGCAGAGGTTGGTGGATGAGTTTGGTAGGGTATGTAAAAAGGAAATTAAAAGTGAATATAGGAAAGAGTAAGGTGATGAGGATAACAAAAAATTAGATAATGGAAGATTGGATATCAGATTGGAGGGAGAGAGTATGGAGGAGGTGAATGTGTTCATATATTTGGGAGTGGATGTGTCAGCAGATGGGTATATGAAGGATGAGGTGAATATAAGAATTAATGAGGGGAAAAAGGTGAGTGGTGCACTGAGGAGGTTGTGGAGACAGAGAACTTTATCCATGAAAGCAAAGAGGGAAATGTATGAGAGTATAGTTATACCAACACTCTTGTATGGGTGTGAGACATGGGTTGTGAATGTTGCAACAAGGAGAAGGCTGGAGGCAGTGGAGATGTCGTGTCTGAGGGCAATGTGTGGTGTGAATATAATGCAGAGAATCCGTAGTTTGGAGATTAGGAGGTGTGGAATTACCAAAACTATTATCCAGAGAGCTGAGGATGGGTTGTTTAGATGGTTTGGACATATAGAAAGGATGGAGCAAAATAGAATGATTTCGAGAGTGTATAAATCTGTAGTGGAGGGAAGGCGGGGTAGGGGTCGGCCTAGAAAAGGTTGGAGGAGGGATAAAGGAGGTTTGTGTGCGAGGGCTTGGACTTCCAGCAAGCTATGGTGAGCGTATTTAGTAGGAGTGAATGGAGACAAATGGTTTTAGGACTTGACGTGCTGTTGGAGTGCAAGTAACATTTGAAGGTCAGAAGCAGGGACTTGAGTCCTGGAGATGGGAAGTACAGTGTCTGCACTCTGAAGGAGGGGTGTTAATGTTGTAGTTTTATAACTGTAGTGTAAAGCACCCTTCTGGCAAGACAGTGATGGAGTGAAGGCTGAGGGAAATAGGACTAACAACACTGGAGGAAAGAAGGGTCAGAGTAGACATGATAATGACATACAAAATACTGCAGGGAATCGACAAGGTAGACACATGAAAGTTTTTCTTTGTCGGGCCACCCTGCCTTGGTGGCCCCCTGCCTTGGTGGCCACGCTTCCTTGGTGGCCACCCTGCCTTGGTGGCCACCCTGCCTTGGTGGCCACCCTGCCTTGGTGGCCACCCTGCCTTGGTGGGAAACGGCCGATGTGTTAATTAAAAAAAAATATATATTATTAAACGATTGTCGTTGTATTATAATATATTCAAAACAAATAATATAGCATATTATTTTATACACATAAATTGTGGAAAAGTTGTCGCCACAAATTTATTGCAAAAAAATTCACTGTTATTCAGTCACTGTCAATTTTATTCAGTTACTGTTACCGTTATTCAGTCACTGTTACCGTTATTCAGTCACTGTTACCGTTATTCAGTCACTGTCACTGTTATTCAGTCACTGTCACTATTATTCAGTCACTGTCACTGTTATTCAGTCACTGTCACTGTTATTCAGTTACTGTCACTGTTATTCAGTTACTGTCACTGGTATTCAGTCACTGACACTGTTATTTGTCACTTATGTAGTCATATCACTGTTATTCAGTCATGTCACTTATGTAGTCATGTCACTGTTATTCAGTCATGTCACTTATGTAGTCATGTCACTGTTATTCAATCATGTCACTCACGTAGTCATGTTACTGTTGTTCAGTCACTGCCACTGCTATTCAGTCATGTCACTCATGTAGTCTTGTCACTGTTTTCAGTCACTGTCAATGTTATTTAGTCATGTCACTTATGTAGTCATGTCACTGTTATTCAGTCCTTGTCACTGCTATTCAGTCATGTCACTTATGTAGTCATGTCACTGTTATTCAGTCATTGTCACTGCTCTTCTGTGATGTCACTGATATTCCGTCATGTCACTGTTATTCGGTTAAGTCAGTGTTATTCAGTCATTGTCACTGTTATTCATTCATTTCACTGTTATTCATTCATGTCACTGTTATTCATTCATTTCACTGTTATTCATTCATGTCACTGTTATTCATTCATGTCACTTACATCAGTCATGTCATTGTTAGTCTGTCACTGTCACTGTTATATCAATCATGTCTCTTATTCAGTCACTCTCACTGTCATATCAGTCATGTCACTGTATATCAGTATAAATAATTTTCACATTTTAAAAGTCTCACTAAAAGTCTATGAAAATAAATATTATTATTGAATATTATATTTAAAAAAAATTACGTGGAACATTAAAAAAATCAGAAAAAATTGCTAAAATGGTATTTTATTGCATATTTCGACGTGTTACAGCGGTTTGAAGTCATGTCACTGACTGAATAACAGTGACATGACTGATATAACAGTGACATGAATAACAGTAACAGTGACTGAATAATAGTTATGCTGCTGTTATTTAGTTAGTCTGTTAGTTATGTCGCTGTTATATCAGTGACATGACTGATATAACAGTTATATCATTGCTTTATTAATAACATGTCGTTATTAACTTAATTTTGATTACATTAAATGTAATTCATATAAATTGTTCATTTCCAACAATAAAGCTGGTAATAAAGTAATTAATGTTTACCCTTATTCCATTACGTTTTATTTCTGACATGAGTCACTTTCTTAAAGTATCTCTATCTTTAATGTGTCATTGTGTCTTTATTTTTGTCTGGTTATTAAGATATCGTCAGTGTAAGGTTTTATTGGTGATTATTAGGAAATCTGTCTCTTTACTGTCTACCATACCGTAAACAATTTAATAGCAATTTAATATTGTCTCCCTGTCTATCATGATGGTACCACTATGATACTGTCTCCCCGTCCACTGTACCACTATGATACTGTCTCCCCGTCCACTGTACCACTGTGATACTGTCTCCCCGTCCACTGTACCACTGTGATACTGTCTCCCCATCCACTGTACCACTGTGATACTGTCTCCCCATCCACTGTACCACTGTGATACTGTCTCCCCATCCACTGTACCACTGTGATACTGTCTCCCCATCCACTGTACCACTGTGATACTGTCTCCCGTCCACTGTACCACTGTGATACTGTCTCCCATCCACTGTACCACTGTGATACTGTCTCCCCATCCACTGTACCACTATGATACTGTCTCCCCGTCCACTGTACCACTATGATACTGTCTCCCCGTCCACTGTACCACTGTGATACTGTCTCCCCGTCCACTGTACCACTGTGATACTGTCTCCCCATCCACTGTACCACTGTGATACTGTCTCCCCATCCACTGTACCACTGTGATACTGTCTCCCCGTCTACTGTACCACTATGATACTGTCTCCCCGTCCACTGTACCACTATGATACTGTCTCCCCGTCCACTGTACCACTGTGATACTGTCTCCCCGTCCACTGTACCACTGTGATACTGTCTCCCCGTCCACTGTACCACTATGATACTGTCTCCCTGTCTACTGTACCACTATGATACTGTCTCCCCGTCCACTGTACCACAATGATACTGTCTCCCCGTCCTCTGTACCACTATGATACTGTCTCCCCGTCTACTGTACCACTGTGATACTGTCTCCCCGTCCACTGTACCACAATGATACTGTCTCCCCGTCCTCTGTACCACTATGATACTGTCTCCCCGTCCTCTGTACCACTATGATACTGTCTCCCCGTCTACTGTACCACTGTGATACTCTCTCCCCGTCCACTGTACCACAATGATACTGTCTCCCCGTCCTCTGTACCACTATGATACTGTCTCCCCGTCCACTGTACCACTATGATACTGTCTCCCCGTCCTCTGTACCACTATGATACTGTCTCCCCGTCTACTGTACCACTGTGATACAGTCTCCCCGTCCACTATACCACAATGATACTGTCTCCCCGTCCTCTGTACAACTATGATACTGTCTCCCCGTCCACTGTACCACTATGATACTGTCTCCCCGTCCACTGTACTGCTATGATACTTTCTCCCCGTCCACTGTACCACTATGATACTGTCTCCCCGTCCACTGTGCCAATAAGATACTGTCTCCCGTCCACTGTGCCACTAAGATACTGTCTTTCCGTCCACTTTGCCACTAAGATACTGTCTCCCCGTCCACTGTGCCACTAAGATACTGTCTCCCGTCCACTGTGCCACTAAGATACTGTCTTCCCGTCCACTGTGCCACTAAGATACTGTCTTCCCATCCACTGTACCACTAAGATACTGTCTTCCCGTCCACTGTACCACTAAGATACTGTCTTCCCGTCCACTGTGCCACTAAGATACTGTCTTCCCATCCACTGTACCACTAAGATACTGTCTTCCCATCCACTGTACCACTAAGATACTGTCTCCGTCCACTGTGTCACTAAGATACTGTCTTCCCGTCCACTGTACCACTAAGATACTGTCTTCCCATCCACTGTGCCACTAAGCTACTGTCTCCCGTCCACTGTTCCACTAAGATACTGTCTCCCCGTCCACTGTGCCACTAAGATACTGTCTCGCCGTCCACTGTGCCACTAAGCTACTGTCTCCCGTCCACTGTGCCACTAAGATACTGTCTCCCGTCCACTGTGCCACTAAGATACTGTCTCCCCGTCCACTGTGCCACTAAGATACTGTCTCCCGTCCACTGTGCCACTAAGCTACTGTCTCCCGTCCACTGTTCCACTAAGATACTGTCTCCCGTCCACTGTGCCACTAAGATACTGTCTCCCGTCCACTGTGCCACTAAGATACTGTCTCCCGTCCACTGTGCCACTAAGCTACTGTCTCCCCGTCCACTGTGCCACTAAGATACTGTCTCCCGTCCACTGTGCCACTAAGCTACTGTCTCCGTCCACTGTGCCACTAAGATACTGTCTCCCGTCCACTGTTCCACTAAGATACTGTCTCCCCGTCCACTGTGTCACTAAGATACTGTCTCCCGTCCACTGTGCCACTAAGATACTGTCTCCCCGTCCACTGTGCCACTAAGCTACTGTCTCCCCGTCCACTGTGCCACTAAGATACTGTCTCCCCGTCCACTGTGCCACTAAGATACTGTCTCCCCGTCCACTGTGCCACTAAGCTACTGTCTCCCGTCCACTGTTCCACTAAGATACTGTCTCCCCGTCCACTGTGCCACTAAGATACTGTCTCCCGTCTACTGTGCCACTAAGATACTGTCTCCCGTCTACTGTGCCACTAAGATACTGTCTCCCCGTCCACTGTGCCACTAAGCTACTGTCTCCCGTCCACTGTGCCACTAAGATACTGTCTCCCGTCCACTGTTCCACTAAGATACTGTCTCCCCGTCCACTGTGCCACTAAGATACTGTCTCCCGTCCACTGTGCCACTTAGATACTGTCTCCCCGTCCACTGTGCCACTAAGCTACTGTCTCCCCGTCCACTGTGCCACTAAGATACTGTCTCCCCGTCCACTGTGCCACTAAGATACTGTCTCCCCGTCTACTGTGCCACTAAGCTACTGTCTCCCGTCCACTGTTCCACTAAGATACTGTCTCCCCTTCCACTTTGCCACTAAGATACTGTCTCCCGTCTACTGTGCCACTAAGATACTGTCTCCCCGTCTACTGTGCCACTAAGTTAATATATCTGTGTTTTTTGGTACTAAAATATTTCTTTATATAAATGATTAACGTATCTCTCTATACTGTTAGTTGTTTTGTATATGTATATACATAGTGCCGAATAGGTAAAACTTGCTAGTTTGGCTTAAATAGCAACGCTCTTCTTGCCGAATAAAGCAAGCAAAAATTTGTGTATGCTATAATTTCGCAAAAATAATTCTGAACCTAACGAAAAAATATATTTCATTGTGTTTGTTTATTATTAAATTATTGTAAACTTATCTAAAATATATTTAGTTGGATTAAGCTAAATTAAATTGCGCTTGTTATAATAAGGTTAGGTAAGTTTCCAAAGGTTCTTTTGGTACAAAATTATTAATTTTTACATTTACATAAACGAAAAAAAAATATCTTTACAAGTATAAGAGAAAATTTTAGAAATGACTTAATTTTAAATGAGTTTTGCTAAATGATCAGTTTTACGTATTCGACACGACATATATATATATATATATATATATATATATATATATATATATATATATATATATATATATATATATAATATATATATATATATATTATATATATATATATATATATATATATATATATATATATATATATATATATATATATATATACATATATATATCACTGCAACTGACCTACTTTCCCAACCTAGGCAGGTCCACCTCACACCCACTCATGTATTTGTCTAACGTATTTTTAAAGCTACACAAGACTTTATCTTTAAGTACTCTACTCGGACATGCTCTCCACTGATGAAATATTCAAGTAGATTCTCCGTGTCGTGGTGGGAAGAATTGCCATATTGTTTTAGACTTGCTCAGTATAGAACTGAGTTACGACTGCTGGTCGACCCCTATTGTTTTGTTTCTGAGAAGCTGCGGTAATGAGGTGCACTGACAATTGTATGGTGACAGAGTGGAGGAGCGACAGGTAACTTCGGGTTTAGTGAACCTTCTACCTCACTTAAGCAGTGACTAAACCCACACGAATCTCAGATAAACCCACAATAAACCGAGACAGTCTGTCGTTTTCATGCACGAGGTAATGGGGCAGTGTGGAGGCAACAAATTCTCAATGAGTGTCTAGCACTCGTATCAGAAGGTTATGTTGACAACGAGGATACAAGTAGTAATAGTTTATGTAGTTGTAGAAGACTACGATAGTCACAGCAGCACTGATGGTAACCAGCAGTTCTGTAACAAGAGTGTAGTAACAGGGATAGTTAAGATAGTCACAGTATTAATTTGGAAGAGAGAGAGAAAAAAACAAAACATACCACGGGTGGGGTTCGAACCCGCGGTCAGAGAGTCTCAAAACTCTTGACCGCAGGTTCGAACCCCACCCGTGGTATGGTTTGTTTGCAATCGTGTCATTACGATTTCGTGAGTCAAGTTGGAAGAGGGAGTTTTGATGCTGACTTCTGTAAATTGCAATTCATATTTCCACTAATATATTCCATTGATATATTTTTTCCAGTGATCTGTATTTTATTTACACAATGGTTTCTACAGGGTTGCATTATGAGTTCCTAACTTTATTTACAAGCTAAGAGTTGTTACCTACATCAGCTCATTTGAGAACCTTTTTATTGTTAAGAGATATACAAATAGAGAGCAGGATGAAGTTGGAGCCATCTGTGGGCCAGCGATTTCCTTTGGTCAACTAACATCAACATGACATCAACAAAAATAACATGTGCATATAGCATGACACCAACAAATTTATTTTGTTGATGTCATGATATATGAACATGTTCCAGACACGAGTCAACCTAGGAATAAATGATCTCTCTGTCTGTCTGTCTGTCTGTCTCTCCCTCTAACATGACTGTCTTGGTGTTACAGATCAAGTACGCGCTACTTCACCTCTACGGAAGTGAGGATGGGTACGAGCTGGACGACCTCTCACCCATACACCTCGCCAGGAAGGAGGAGTTGTGTCGCCAGGTACTCAAGATCGCTGACGTCCTCGTCCCAGGTACGTCACTCTCTCTGGGGTGAAGCTTGTCCTTGTCCCAGGTATGTCACTCTCTCGGGGGTGAAGCTTGTCCTTGTCCCAGGTATGTCACTCTCTCTGGGGTGAAGCTTGTCCTTGGCTAGAAACAAGACGGCTTCACAGGAAAGAATAAAATCATTGTACCACTGTGATATTGTTTCCTATCTATTTTCCTACTAAGATATTGTCCCTGTCTATTGCTCCACTAAAATACTGTCTTCCTGTCTATTATCCCACTAAAATACTGTCTTCCTATCTATTGTGCCACTAATATACTGTCTTCCAGTCTATTGTGCCACTAATATACTGTCTTCCAGTCTATTGTGCCACTAATATACTGTCTTCCAGTCTATTGTGCCACTAATATACTGTCTTCCAGTCTATTGTGCCACTAATATACTGTCTTCCAGTCTATTGTGCCACTAATATACTGTATTCCAGTCTATTGTGCCACTAATATACTGTCTTCCAGTCTATTGTGCAACTAAGATATTGTTTCCCCCTGGTACGTCTGTACAGCTCTACCATGAAAATTTCAGTATATAACCTAAAGATCTTCAACGCTTGATTGTTAGAGACGTGAACAACAAATTTAGAATTCCCTGACAGTGTCAGACGGTGGGTGTACAGAGTATTCCATGTTTGGGATATGATAGATTTTTTTTTTTATTTGACTTGTTCGTCATTATCCAGTACAAGTAGGTCAGAAATCCATTCTTTGTGTGTATATTTGGGCTTTTTTTGGACACTAAGTTGGCTGAACTAATACTAAAAAAATTGTTACTAATCAATCTGGTGTCTCACATACAGTAATGTGCATGTAAATTGGGACATTGATGAAATAAGGCTTTTATTTGGAAAATTAATGTTTATTTGAAAAATACACGGCAATGATATGACAGATTTTGCTCTTATAATTATTGCTACGCGCTTTGGCATGGAATCGACCAATACTGAACACATTTTGCTAAATTCTTCGTCGTGGTATCAGGTCCTGATGACAGCAGCAATGAGCTTATTCACACTTGAACAGTAATGTTTCGCGATCCTGCGTTTGGCTTTTGCTTATAGATTCTCAATTGGGTTGAGGTTAGGAGAGTTTCCAGGCCAGATGCTGATGGAAAATGCCTTCTCCATCAGGAAAGTCTCTATATCCACAGTGGGAAGCCTTTTATTTGTCACTGTTCATTGTTTACCTCAACAATAACAAACCGTCAAGGGCCTTTACCAGTAAAACTTCCCAAAAACATGGTTTTGGTGCTTGTTGAATGTGTTCATTCCGACGAGGTTCGCCTTTGCTCCGTTTCACTACCACTGATCTGTACCCATGTACTTCAAAATGCACCTCATCTGAAAAGATAACTTTTCTCCATTCATCTATCGTCCATCCCTTATGATCGAATGCCCACCACAGCCATGTTTTCTTCATAGCAACATTACCTGCTTTTTGGCAGTTCTGACAACTTCAAGGATTCTTCATCGAACAGTTGAAGAATCAACATTTATGCAGCTGAAGCCAAATCTCTCTGTAGATCTTTATTGGTTTTCTTGGGATCCTTCACACTATTTCTTACGATAACCTTGTCATAGTGAGGTGTTGTCTTGCGTTTTCTTCCACATCTTAGTCAACGCAGCGCTCCACAGCCACCAGTGGCGTCACCTTTCTTCAGAATCCTACCAATAGTTAACTTTGCTAGGCTCAAATTTTTGGCGACCTGTCTGATACTCAAATAAGCATGTTTTCTAAGAGTTACAATCCTTGCATGCTTCCTAGATGTAACATCCATCATAAATATCAGCAGTAATCATGAACTGAAGGGGGGAATTTGGCCAGACCACATTCACTCATGGAGCACGTTTACAGAACCAGCCTTACAGAACAACAGCTGTTGTAGCACTGACGAGAGTTGCAGGGTAACACCACAGCTGGATGGTTGCCAGAAGTCGGTAGCAAAATCTGAAAAGAAAAGAACCCAAACTACAATAATTAAGCCGGAGACTAAGACATATTATGAGATAATCACAAAATTTACTCCTGTCCCAATTAATTTGCACACAACTGTATCTTCCTTAATTAGGCAAGAAATTAAATATCTAATGAAAAAGATTGATTTCGCTAAGATATTTATATTATTGCAATTACTGCACACACTCTAACAACCAGTTCCTCCTCGACTGGTAACAATGACTACTTAATTTTAAACTCAAATAACCATATAGTAGCGGTTAGCATTGATCCTTGATAATGACTGTAATGTAGTATAATGTATGTGTTTTGTGTGACTGGTGCTTGATCTATGTAGATGTTATAGAACAATCATCTTAGTTTCTATAAAACTGGTTGAAACTTAGGTCTTATTGTTTTCAAATTTCAGTGGATTTTAGGTTGCTTAAACTGTTATATTAACATATAATCTTACGGAATTTTTGTCCTCTGGCTTCCCTACATTTCCAGTCTTTCTAATCTCAACAAGTCTCTCCGCCCCTTAGACATCAAACTTACTTTTCGCACAGGCATGACTTTGTATTGATAAAGCCACTGGAGGGCGAAACGTCTACAAATAAAGATACCCAGATGTTGCAAATGTGTCTAATTCTTCGTCTTGTTGACACTGTATTCCATTCATGTGCAACGAGTTTACCTGAGCATAATAAAGAAATTCCAAATAATTGCGGCTTTATTTCAGCGTCTTTCTGCTATTTTCAAAATTCTTCAAAATTTCTCCCAGACATCAATGTAACTATGGGTGCATAACCTAGAAACATCTGTAACCCTGGAAGTATCTATAACTAAGATCACAAGATTCAGTTCTAAGAAGATCACATCAGACTGTGTAGAAGGTGAGACCAATACACCGAACAGGTTAATACCAGCCAAGAGTTAGTTCCAAGACAAACTCCTACAATATTTTCATTTAAACTCCACCTAAGCACAAAATCTATCCAGACAGAACAGATGGATCATAAGGCCGAGTCTTAGTTGATAGCGGTTATCCCAAAAATAGAGCACTGTTAGTTCAGACACGACCTTGTGCTGATGCCTGGCCCACATTACTGTATGTTCAAACGTAAAAATGTGTAGAATTGGGAGTCAAAAATGCTGTCAAGGAAGATATATGCTCGTGGAAGAGCGGCAGTGATTTTTTTTTATGGATATTTAGAATGAAGTTCAAAGCGAGGATCCTTTTTCTCTATGAGGATTAAAAATTCTTCTACTTTCACCCACCCACTAACCTACCCTCTTAACACTTAATCACCTCGGTCAGTGTCACAACACGGCACCCACAGAATGCCACCACCCACACCCTGACAGAGTGCAACCACATACACCCCTACAGAGTGCCACAACCCCCACCCTAACAGAGTGCAACCACATACACCATTACAGAGTGCCACAACACATACCCCCACAGAGTGCCACCACCCACACCATACACAGAGTGCCACCACCCACAGAGTACCACCACCCACAGAGTACCACCACCCACACCACACACAGAGTGCCACCACCCACATCACACCGTTTCACCATCCACATCACACACAGAGTGTCACCACCCACACCACACACAGAGTGTCACCACCCACATCACACACAGTGTGTAACCACCCACACCACACACAGAGTGTAACCACCAACACCACACACAGAGTGCCACCACTCAAACCCCCAGTCACCCACGCCTGACAGGTGCACACATCCACGTGCCCCACAGCCCATGCACACACCACAGAGTGTCCACCACCCACACCACACACAGAGTGCCACCATCCACACCACAGAGTGCCACCACCCACACTACACACAGAGTGTCACCCCACATCCCACAGGTGCCACCACACCACACCATACCACCACACCACACACAGAGTGCTCCACCACCACACACCACAGAGGGGTCACCACCAACCCACAGAGTGCCACCACCCACCCACAGGTGTCCCACCACACCAGTCACCACCACCCCAGAGTGCCACCACCCACCCACAGAGTGCCACCACCACACCACAGGTGTGACCACCCACCACACAGAGTGCCACCACCACACAGGGCCACCACCCAGCACATACACACAGGTGCCACCACCCCCCACAGAGTGCCACCACCCACAACACACACAGAGTGCCACCACCCACACCACACCACACAGAGTGCCACCACCCTCAACACACACAGAGTGCCACCACCCACACCACATACAGAGTGCCACCATCCACACCCCAAAGAGTGCCACCACCCATACCACACACAGAGTGCCACCACCCACACCACACACAGAGTGCCACCACCCACACCACACACAGAGTGCCACGTGGACCTCAGCTAGGAATAGATGCGGAAACTGCTTCTGACATCCAACTCCCACTACACTACATGTTCCTCCCACACCCACTACACATGTTCCTCCCACACCCACTACACTACATGTTCCTCCCACACCCACTACACTACATGTTCCTCCCACACCCACTACACTACATGTTCCTCCCACACCCACTACACTACATGTTCCTCCCACACCCACTACACTACATGTTCCTCCCACACCCACTACACTACATGTTCCTCCCACACCCACTACACTACATGTTCCTCACACCCACTACACTACATGTTCCTCCACACCCACTACACTACATGTTCCTCCCACACCTCACTACAGTTCCTCCCACACCCACTACACTACATGTTTCTCCCACACCCACTACACTACATGTTCCTCCCACACCCACTACACTACATGTTCCTCCCACACCCACTACACTACATGTTCCTCCACACCCACTCACTACATGTTTCTCCCACACACCCACTCACTCATGTTCCTCCCCACCCACTACACTACATGTTCCTCCCACCCACTCACTACATGTTCCTCCCACACCCACTCACTACATGTTCCTCCCACACCCACTACCTACATGTTCCTCCCACCCACTACACTACATGTTCCTCCCACACCCACTACACTACATGTTCCTCCCACACCCACTACACTACATGTTCCTCCCACACCCACTACACTACATGTTCCTCCCACACCCACTACACTACACGTTCCTCCCACACCCACTACACTACATGTTCCTCCCACACCCACTACACTACATGTTCCTCCCACACCCACTACACTACACGTTCCTCCCACACCCACTACACTACATCTACCTCCCACACCAACTACACTGCGTGTTCCTCCCACACAACCTTTACTCCCACAGCTTTACTCTCCCACATATTACCTTCTCTCCCACAAGTTCACTCCCACACATCACCTTCCCTCCCACACATCACCTTGACTCGCACACATCACCTGCCACACACCACCTCCCACACATCACCTCCCACACATCACCTCCCACACATGAGGAATTTCCTGCACAAGGTACAATGGGAAAGAGAACTTGTGGGAAAATCAGTAAATGAAATGATGGACTAAGTGACAACTAAATACAAGAAGGCAGAGGAGAGGTTCGTTCCCAAGGGCAACGATAACAATGGAAAGCCCAGAACGAGTCCTTGGTTCACCCAAAGGTGGAAAGAGACGAAAACTAAGTGCACTAGAGAATGGAAAATGTATAGAAGACAGAGGACCCAGGAAAATAGGTTTAGTGGAAGAGCCAGAAACGACTATGCATAGGTAAGGAGGGAGGCCTAGCGGCAATACGTAAATGACATAACATCGAAAGCCAAATCTGACCCGAAGTTGTTGTACAGCCACATCAGGGGGGAAACAACAGTCAAGGACCAGGTAATCAGGCTGAGGAAGGAAGGTGGGGAGTTCACAAGAAACGACCAAGAAGTATATGAGGAGCTCAACGTGAGATATAAGGAAGTATTTACAGTGGAGACAGAAAGGACTCTAGAAAGCAGGAATGGTCGGGTACACCAACAAGTGCTGGACATAATGCACACAACCTGCCAACACATCACCTCCCACAGATCACCTACCACACATCACCCTCACACATCACGCCAACACATCACCTCCCACATATCACTGTCACTCTCGCTGGCAAACAAATATTTCGTTAATTTGGACATTTCAACAACTTATAAGCACTTCTTCCTGACACCCCCCTTCCCTAAGAGTCTCCACTTCCTCACCACTTCCACCCTCCCTAACCTCTCCTTCCTCCCTCACACTACCTTTCCTCACTTTCCTCACCTCACACCCTCCCTCGTTCCTCTCCCACGCTCTTTCCTCTCCCACGCTCTTTCCTCTCCCACGCTCTTTCCTCTCCCACGCTCTTTCCTCTCCCACGCTCTTTCCTCTCCCACGCTCTTTCCTCTCCCACGCTCTTTCCTCTCCCGCTCACTGCTACGAAAATTATCCCCAGGTGCTGTAACTGTCAGTCTCCATACCTGTCATCACTGACAGTCTCCACACATCCTGTCATCACTGACAGTCTCCACACATCCTGTCATCACTGACAGTCTCCACACATCCTGTCATTACTGACAGTCTCCACACATCCTGTCATTACTGACAGTCTCCACACATCCTGTCATCACTGACAGTCTATACACCTCCTGTCATCACTGACAGTCTCCACACTTTCCTGTCATCACTGACAGTTTCCATACCTGTCATCACTGACAGTCTCTTCAACTGTCATCATTGACAGTCTCTACACCTGTCATCACTGACAGTCTCTACACCTTCTGTCATCACTGACAGTCTTTATACCTCCTGTCATCACTGACAGTCTCCACAATACCTGTCATCACTGACAGTTTCCACACCACCTGCCATTACTGACAGTCTTCACACCTCCTGTCATCACTGCCAGTCTCTACACCTCCTGTCATCCCTGACAGTCTCTACATCTCCTGTCATCTCAAGTCTTTCCTGTCACCGCAGTCTTTACACCTGTCATCACTGACAGTCTTTACACCTGTCATCACTGACAGTCTTTACACCTGTCATCACTGACAGTCTCCACACCTCCTGTCATCACTGACAGTCTCCACACCTCCTGTCATCACTGACAGTGTCCACACCTCCTGTCATCACTGACAGTCTCTACACTTCCTGTCATCACTGAGAGTCTCCACACCTCCTGTCATCACTGACAGTCTCTTCACATCCTGTCATCACTGACAGTCTCTACACCACCTGTCATCACTGACAGTCTCTACACCTCCTGTCATCACTGACAGTCTCTACACATCCTGTCATCACTGACAGTCTCTACACTTCCTGTCATCACTGACAGTCTCTACACCTCCTGTCATCACTGACTTTCTTTACACCTCCTATCATCACCGACAGTCTCCACACCTCTCATTACTGACAGTCTCCACACCTCCTGTCATCATTGACAGTCTCTCTGCCACTGACAGTCTCCGCACCTCCTGTCATCACTGACAGTCTTTCCATTAACTGAACTGGAAAGAAATATTACATCTGACTATGTAGAATGTTGGAAACAATAGTTATTTTAAAGGTCTATTATAGGAGAGGGCAAGAAGAAAGATATGACAGAGGTGACAGTATTTAGACATGATAACCGTTGGCATCAAGGTCATAATGGAGGAGAAGTGGGAAAATATTAAATACTCTTTCGTAGGAAACTGTTTTCCTGTACTAAAACGTGAGATTAAGAGATTAAGACAATTTTTACTGGAGAAATAGTTCAGAATATTGGAAAATAAAATTAATACGCTGAAAGAGGCTCTTGAGAAGATTAGTGGATTGTATAGACGAGGCAATAATATCGAAGGAAAGGCAGGAGACAAGAAATCGGAAGGAAGGAAGAGAAATGTCCCTGAGGCAGATAAGGTGATGTAAAGACAGCAGTGTAACTGGTGTCATAAATGATTTAAAGACCCAAGTTGTAGAATGCACTTTTGCCATTTGGAAATTTATTGTGTAAATGCTTCCCCTAACAAGTCTTTTGATTCGGTACAGAATAATGGTAAGTAAGTAAGTTTATTGAGGTTACAAAATACAGTTACATAGATTATCATACAAGCAGCATATGTGTACAGAACCCAGGATAACCAAAGTGGTGACTTATTTCCATTGGGTTCTTATAATACCTTATTATTATACTATGGATTTATGGGAATAAGGTAAATTGAGTTATTTATATTTACATGATTGTTTGAAAAAAAAAAAATAATTCCCCTTTCCCTTTTTCTGTCGCTGTATTTATTAGACACCTTTTGGCTCTCTTCTTGAACTGGTTCATGCTATTGGCTTTGACATGTGCAGGCAGTCTGTTCCATTCATTTATTGCTGTACAATAAAAGGTGTTTGAAGCCGGCCCTGACTGTGGGTCAAAGTTGTGCTCTCTCCCTAGTACTATGACTGCTTTGGTTCCCAGCCTTGACAAAATTGGCAAAGATATTCTGACACTGTTTGTGAGCAATTTTATAAACTTGATTTAACTTCAGCTGTTTTACTCTGTCTTCAATATTCAGCATATCCAATTATTATAATTCATCCTGGCCTACATGTTCTTTTGGGCCCGGTCCGGATAATCTTACCATTTTGTTCTTGATTTGTGTCTATCTTTCAGTTTTTTGTCAACAGAGTACCATGAAGAGCAAGGTAGTCAATATGACATTGTAAAAAGGGTGACATGGGTCCCCGGGAAACCCCAGTAGGAGACACGGGTTGTCTGTGGGGAAATTCAGTCTGTCATTCGCTTTTTTATACACTTTCCCACAACCCTGACATGCATGGGAAAAAGGGTTAATTTTTTACTGGGAAACTAAGTGATGGATTCCCATTCCCGGGCATTAAAATTTTTACCCTTCTCATTTTATTTTCCCCAAAGTAGGCTTTTTTTTCCAGAGGTGTAAGTAGTTTGTTGCTTTAACCATGTGCTGGGACCCCATTCCCGTGTTAATACATTAGCTTTTCTTTTGGATTTTTTTGACACAACAGAGCACTGTCATCTGCATACAGGGGTCTGCACTTGACACTGATGGGCATGCGTTTTAAAAACATAGAAATAAAAAGGACCCCGAATACCCTTTTGGGAAACCCCATGCTATCGGCAGTGGTTTGATTCCTTTTTTTGTTTTGACAATTTTTTTTCCCATTCAAAGGTTAACCAGTCTGTGGAACCTATGCCGATAGTTTAAATTTCTTATATAATATATTGTGGTTGACAGTGTCAAAAGGCCTTTTTTCAAGTCTAAGGTTACCTTTCCCGAGGCCCCTATAGACATTTCAGTTCTCATTAATCCATCAGATTAATTGGGGGGGTGTCGTTAGTAAGATCTGATTGGAACAGGATAATTTTGTTTAAATTTAACTTTGACTAAATTTTGGGGTTTAATGAGTATCTAACAGGCCTATAGTTTTGACATCAGACCTATTTTTTTTCTTGAAAAAGGGCTCTGGCCTCCTTGAACCCCCTCCGGTACGGTATTAGTGGTGAGGGAAAATTTATTTTAACAATGAGGATTGGCAACGGGCACCATCTTTAAAATTTAGAGGGGATGTTATCTGGGCCGGTCCCTTTTAGTTGGGTTTAACCTGTTAGTTCTTTTTAGAAGTTGAATACACTTCTAGTTGACAACTTTGGATTCTCCTTTATTGGTATGTATTTTTAAATTTATCAGAGTCTGTTTAAAGATTTTAGATGGGATTTAGTGTTGATGCGACAGTTTTTAGTATGAATTAAAAAATTTGCCACTTTAGTTGTTTCTTGGATCCCCCTTTATCGATATTTAGTACTATATTAGATCTATCTGGGGGGTTTTTTTGGTAACCCCAACTTTTTTAGTTGTTCCAGAGTTTTCCCTTATTTTTTCTCTTGTTTTTTTTGCAATAGTGCCTTCATTTGCCCTTTTTTCTTCATTGTTCCCACCCTTTGGAATTTTTTAGGTGCAATATCCTGTCTGTTTGCCTTAAATCTTTTTTTCAACGGTCTCTGTTTATATTATTTAATATCTCATGTCATCCGGGGTTCGTTTTCGTTTAATCCTAACTTTTAATGGTGAAATATTATCAAGGTGGAGGGACATTTTTTTAAATTTTCCCCCGGACATTTACGTCCGTGCAACTTTTATCACTGACCGTCACAATTGTTAAAATTTCCAGTTTTTTTTTATGAGTTTCAGTTGACCCCTTTTTTTGCCCTTTGGGGAATATCCTTCCCAGTGTTTTCCGGTAGAAATGTGAAAGACACTGGGGCCGTGGTAATGACCCCCGATTGACAATTTTCTGGGCTTTTAAAAATTTTGGGGTAATTGGATGTAAACGGGGGCCCCGGTTGGTGTATTAAAAGCTGGGGAACTATTTACCCAAAAAATTTTTTTTTTTAAAACCCCCTTTTTTTCCGGGAAAAAGATTTAATTCTTAGTTTTACTGTTCACAATGGTGGTTTAGATTATTTTGCCCCAAAAGGGGTGGTTTTTTTGCACCCCATATCCATCCTGTGGACGGTAGCGTAAGAGTATGGATACAAAAGGTGGAAAAGGCCCCAAAGGGTCCCAAGAGAATCTGGATTTATATCTACAGGTCCTTATTGTTACAAAAAAATTTATGAAATTTCTTAATATATTTTATCTTATTTTAAATAAATATCTTAATTTCCATGGGGTTTTATATATTCTAAATTTTTTAAATTTAAACATACATAGTGTTAAAGGAGTAATGGGGTCCCAAAGACTTTAGTTGGTTTGTATCTCGGGGGGAAAGGAAGGGTTGGGTAATCAGTCCCTCCCCACCCCCGGTTAATGTGTTCAGTTTTTTTTCCACCATCACCCCCTAGGTCTGAAAAACCCTTGTTGGGGGAAGATTTGAAAAAGATTCCCAAAGTTGCAAAAGTGTCAATTTTTTAGTGAACTGGAAAAAAATAATAAAAGGGGAAAAACTGGTTTTTTTCCCCCTACATGATCTGTTTCCCCGTTAACTATATCCTTAAGAAAGCGAAGACAGGAGGAGAGGGAAGGAGAAGAGAGGAGGAGGAGAAGATGGTTATATTAGTCACTGAGGAAAAGGGAAATTTGAGAAGATTGAATATCTTCAAAAATCAGCAGTGCTTCCCCAATAAGCAATTCCCAAAAAAACCTTCTGGCGCGACTTTTTAAAATCTTAGACAAAGATCATTCTTGAGCACATGGTATCATTTTTACTTGGATGAAGGGGGAAGAAAATGAGGGTGGAAAGTTGGGGGGACGTAAAAAAGCCTAAAACCCGGAAAAGAAGCAGAGAAGGTTGCTGGGGCAAAAACCTAGCCTACCCCTCTCTCAGCAGGCCCAACCCAAGGCCCACTTCCCCCACAGTAACAATAACCTCCCCCTTTTTCCCCCTCCCCCTCTTTCCAGCTTTAACCTGACCCTTTGCTGTAAAATCATTCCATCCCAGCCTCACCTTGCCCTCCTCACAGAGGACGAAACAAAAAAAAACCCACGGTTAACCGGCATTGTTAAAGGGAAAACTTAGAGTTGGAAACAGATGAAGGTGGGTACCCCTAGACTGACAAGGAATTTTCCCCCCCCAGACATTCCCCCACCACACTAAACTAATGTCTCTCACACGGCTCTCGGATGGGTCAGTGTTTTATGAACTCTACCAGGACTTTTCTCAATCTCGGACTCTTCACAGTTGGTGCCCCCAGCGACCAGGCCCCAGGATAGCTATGGGAAGGCTATGTGTACACCCAGCCTCTAACTTGATTTATATCTTTATGGACACTTTGATAGTTATAGAGTTGCAATATCAACTGGAATTTTGCCCTTCTGTCATTGATAAAATAAAACCCTTCTATGTCACAGCTACACTATGCCTTACTGATAGCAGTTATAGACCTCTGCTCTTGGGCAATGATAATTAGTATCATGGACTACCTAAGAAAACAGACCCACGGATAGAACAATAATTATACTCTCAGTCACGTGACTCTCAATACCAATGCAGTTTAGCTAAGCACACCAGGAGAATAATTATAGACCCGACCACGTCGACTCGTGAGATAATTTCGTTCCCTTGGCCCCTTGCATGTCAGGTGTTGCAACACTGCTCTTCACATCACCAGGTACGGCTTCACAACCATTATCCAGGGAAGTTATAAATTAGACACATATGCAACATGGTATCTTTATTGAGGAAACGTTTCGCCACACAGTGGCTTCATCAGCCCAATACAAAGCGGGAAAGGTTAAGGAGGGGGGAGGAGTTTGAGGTTACCACTATGACCCCGCCTCCTGCTGCTTCGCCTCACCTGACTACAGTAATAAAGCCACTTCTATGCCTCTGTGCTGTACCTTCTACAAGATTGATGGACTGAACACATCGACTCCAGGCCGAGGGACTGATAACCTCAAACTCCTCCTCTCCTTACATCTTTCTGCTTTGTATTGGACTGATGAAGCCTGTGGTCTATGTCAGTTTGAAGCCTTTCCTTCTCAGTTATTATTTTTTCTTATTAGTTTCACATTAACTACAAATGGAGAAACATCACACATTATCTCATCCGTAATATCGTTTACATACGCCAGAAACAGTGGTAGTCTTAATACCAATCCAGTACAACCCTTTTCGTCACATATAACCATTCCAATGCCTCTTTCTGAACAATTACTCTTTGCTTTCTTCCTGGTATATTTTTCTTCTTCAGACGCTACAACTGTTTGTATAGATATATTAAGTTCACAAAGTTCCATTTTGCACTCCTTAAGAACCCTTGAAAAAGTTCATCAGACCCCGGGGATTTATTTTGCTTTAATGGGTCAGCTTGTTTTATTTCCATATCTCTAGTGACTGTGATATTATATAATTTATTTTCAGACCCACTAAAGATATTATTACTGGGATATCATCTGTGAAAACAGAGATTAAATAATTATTAAAAAATTGAGCATATTTCATTGTCATTGTCAGTAAGCTGACCAGAGTTACTTTTAAGAGGACCTAATTTTTCACTTATCTTTGTTCTGTATACCTGGGAAAAACCTTGTGGGTTTGTTTTCGAATCCCTAGCAACTTTAATTTCAAGGTCCCGTTTAGCTTTTCTTACCCTTTTTTAGCCTCTCTCTTAATGTTGATTCAAAAGATAAACATCACCTTTTTTGATACGTCTATAAATTCCTTTCTTTTGCTCTTTAAGGTGTTTGAGCCTATTGCTCATCCATTTCGATCATTTCTGTTTGATCTTATTTCATTATATGTAATAAATGTTTGTTGGGCATCGAATATTGTGTTTAGAAAACTGTCATACTGATACTTCTCTTTGTTATCCCAGTCCACAGATGATAGATGTTCTTTAAGCACCTGTCCTAGATAAGTGAACCCCATCCCTGGCATACATGTCATTTCTGCCACAGAAGAGGCCCCAGTTGTCTGTAAATGGTACTGCAATGTCTTTATAGTGTTTGTCCAGCCAGCAATTAACACCAGTTACCTGGAAAACCATTCATTTCCGACTCCTCAGGTCCTCATTGCTACGTTTGCCATCATCGCTGCCTCCAGCACTGAGACAGATAATATTATTGCTCCCATTACTTCTCATAATGCTCTCTAGATGGCTGATGATATCCTCCATCCCAGCCCCAGGAAAATACTCTCTGCCTCTTCTTCTTGTCTATAAGATAAAACGCTTTTTCCATAAACTTAAGACTACAACAGGCTTAATGGTTCATACAATGCAGGTCCTTCTCAATACCAACCATTCCCACCCACCTATTTGTTTATCTTTTACTCAAAGAAACTCAAAAATCTGTTTCAATACGTCAAATACTAATAAAATCCAGCCCTCTCACTCATATATTAGTGTAATATATTTTAAAGCTACCCAAGGTTTCAGCTTCTATTACCCTACTTGGCAGACTATTCCACGCATCGACAACTCTTCAAAAACCAGTAATTACGTACGTCTTTTCTAAATCTAAATTTATCTAATTTAAATATGTTATTTCTAGTTCTTACTTGATTCGATATCCTCTGAACTTTATTTATATCGCCTTTCTCTATTCCCATCTTCCACTCATATACTTCAATGATATCTTCCCTCATTCTACGTCTCTCAAGCGAGTGGAGGTTCAAGGTTCTTAATCTATCCTCTTATAAGAGATTCCACATTGGCACTTGGAATTTTACGCTTGGTAAAGTGGTGCCACCTTCCAGTATAGCCCTACTTTACCTAACTGTAAATTCCTGGTGCAAGGCACTAAATTCCTGGGGCTGATAAACAAATGCCTAACATATAGGGCGGATGCTATGACCTGCCTCGGCTAATTTTGTTTACGACCTTCCACTACGAGGCCGTGCCAACTCCGGCTGGCCCAGTCACTGCTACCACTATCAGCAGTGCCAACGTTGGCCGTGCCAACATTGACAGTGCCAGCATCAGGTGGCACCACTAGTTCAGTGGTTCATGTCTGATGCTTCCTGTCAGGCTGACGATGTCCTCTAAGTTTGGGTGGGCAGCTTTAATTATGGCAGTAAACTATCACAGTTGGATTCTGTGAGATGATTGGATAATGTCTCACCCGGTCGGTTTGAAACTTTGGTCATAGGTGTGTTTTACTCAGCAGAAAGATCAATTTGTTATTGGGGTTGCAAGTCACTAATTGTCAGTCTTAGTGAACAAATTATTTAATTTATATTTTCTGAATAACTGGACAATACTTCCTATGATGGACCCCGAGTCCTCAGTCTTGGTCCATCAATATAATAACAGTTTAAAAATAATGGAATTGACAGAGGGAATTCCACTGGAAGCAAAAAGGGGAAGAATGATAGTCTGTATTTTGACCTCTATCTGAGGTCCTCTTTAGCAGAGGAGGACCTCATCCTGAGGGATACAAACTACTATATACTACTTCCTATTTTTTGTCTCTTGTGGAATTTCGTCTCCAGCGACCCTGTTCCCATCTCACTTTCTTGTACAAACTTGGAATTGTTGGATTCTGTGCATTCGGATCGGCTTCAAACTTTTAACAATAATGTGTCTTAGAGGAAAACAAACTTTTAGTGAGCTGTGTAGCCTTCAATATATTAATTATATTTAATTAGACACATATGCAACACTTGGGTATCTTTATTGAGGAAACGTTTCGCACACAGTGGCTTCATCAGTCAATACAAAGAATAAAGTAGTAATAAAAGGGAGTTTGAGGTAATCAGTCCCTCGGCCTTGAGTCGATGTGTTCAGTCCATCAATCTTGAAGTAAATCGTATTTACTTCAAGATTGATGGACTGAACACACGACTCAGGCCGAGGACTGATTTAAACTCCTTTATTACTACTTTATTCTTTGTATTGACTGATGAAGCCACTGTGGGGCAACTTTCCCAAAAAAGATACCAAGTGTTCATATGTGTCTAATTTAACTACTTGTCGGTTCTCTGAACCATTCATCTACATATTAATTATATTAATGCAACATTTAGAGAATTTTTCTCACTCAGCCGGACCAAAAACCTGGTCTTTCAAACTGAAAATTTAAACAGGGTTTATTAAGTTTTCACAGTCAATTTTGGGCATTTAGAAAATATCCAATATTTTACATAATTTTCACACAATTTTTACACAATAATTTGCACACAATAATTTTTACACAGTAATTTTTACACAACAATTTTCGCCCAATACTTTTTACACAATAATTTTCTTTATGTCACAGGTACAGAACCAGTCTCGTTGTATCACACACACACACACACACACACACACACACACACACACACACATACATTTATACACGATTTTTAAGACATTACTATCGTCAAGAAGAAATTTCTGGCCTAGCTGGTAGTAATAAGTTATCACAAGTTATATACACTGATGGATCTAAACAGGAGTCTTCTAGCAGGGCTGCATCTGCTTTTGGTTGCCACCTCCCTAGTTAAGAACAATAATAACTTTGTTGAGTTAAACATTGAATTAACAACTGAAAATTAACACTACAAACTGAACTGTTTGCAATCCTAATGGCACTAAAGCTAACTTATGACACTGAGCTTGACTCTATCATCAGTACTGATTCTATGTCATCACTGAAGGCTCTTGACTCATATAATGACTAACAGAATGCTCATTGGAGAAGCCAGGTATAGATACTAAAATCCGGGACAAAGGAATTAAATGTACAATTGCTATGGATTCTATCACACATTGGATTACTCCTTCATGATAAAGTTGATATGTTAGCCAAGAAGAGCACCATAAGGAAAATGTAGAATATAACTTTGGTATATCTGTGTCTAGCATTAGGAATAATATTAGGAGAGTAGTAAATAATGAAAATGATAGCTATAGGAATGCAGTTAGAAGCCTGAGTAGATCTATAACCCACTATGATAACATGAACATAGATAAGTATGTTTATGGAGCAACTTGCAATGTGAACAGACTGACTGATGTTGTAGTGGCCAGGCTTAGGCTTGGCTACAAGTACTTCTGGCAGTTTGGGAGACACAGATGATGATCAAACTAAATGCAAATTATGTGATCAGGCATATGGTCACTGTCTTGAACACTATGTGCTTATTTGTCCACTTATTGAGGAATACAGAGATAAACAGTATAATAACCTATGTGACATGTCAAGATATCTTATTAATGAAAATAAGATACCAGATATATAAGCAAATTTCCCAATTTTGCTTGTAAAGATAAGTGAACTGTAGATATAAAATTTTGGAAGGAAGGGAATACAATAATGACAATATAAAAAATTAGACACATGTGCAACATCTGGGTATCTTTATTGAGACTTTTCCCCACCCAGTGACTTCATCAGTACAAATTCAATGACATGAAGGGGAGACAGTAGAACTATACAAAACAGATGAGGTAATCACCCCCAGTCTTGGAGTTGGTGTAAAGAGCACCGTAGTCGTGAAGATTCGGGAGCACAGACAAGAAGACTGGCGCTTATATACTGGCGTCAGGTGGAAAGGGACGGGTAGCAGACGAGGACATAGTCACTGGTAGGGGGGGTTTCCCCGGGGGAAGTAGGTCATACCTGGGGGATGGGTTAGTGGTAGTTGTTGTAACCGTGAAGAAGGTTATATAGATGTCCTCTGAACCAACATCAGCAAGGATCATAACTCATGAAGCTTCAGGAAGGATCATAACTCATGAAGTTTTCAGGAAGGATCATAACTCATGAAGCTTCAGGAAGGATCATAAGTTATAAATTTTTCCCAGGAAGGATCATAACCCCATGAAGCTTCGGGGAAGGATCATAATTTTGGAAGCTTCGGGGAAGGATCATAACTCATGAAGCTTCAGGAAGGATCATAACTCATGAAGCTTCAGGAAGGATCTAACTCATGAAGCTTCAGGAAGGATCAAAAGTTATGAAGCTTCGGGGAAGGTTCATAAGTTATGAAGTTTCAGGAAGGATCATAACTCATGAAGCTTCGGGGAAGGACCCTTTTTGGGAAGCTTCGGGAAAGGGGATCATAACTCATGAAGCTTCGGGAAAGGGGGATCATGGGTTATGAAGCTTCAGGAAGGATCTTTAACTCATGAAGCTTCGGGAAGGATCAAAAGTTATGAAGTTTCAGGGGATCATAAGTTATGGAGCTTCAGGAAGGATCATAACTCATGAAGCTTCAGGAAGGTTCATAAGTTATGAAGCTTCAGGAAGGATCATAACTCATGAAGCTTCAGGAAGGATCAAAATTTTGGAAGTTTCAGGAAGGATCATAATCATGAAGTTCAGGAAGGTTCAAAGTTATGAAGCTTCAGGAAGGATCATGTTATGGAGCTTCAGGAAGGATCATAACTCATGAAGCTTCAGGAAGGATCATAACTATGAAGCTTAAAGGAAGGATCATAACTCATGAAGTTTCAGGAAGGATCATGTTAAAGTTTCAGCAAAGATCATAACTCATGAAGTTTCAGCAAGAATCAAACTCATGAAGCTTCAGCAAGGATCATAACTCATGAAGCTTCAGGAAAGTTCGTTTTTTCCCAAGACACATGTGCAATAATTAGGTATCTATATTTCGAAACGTTTCTTTTACACAGTAGGTTTCCCAGTGGAATACAGGGGCAGCAACAAAAGGGAAAAAAGAGATGTAAAGGGGTTTCCCCCCCAGTCCATCCTCAAAAAGGGAAAAAACTTTGGGGTCCCCCAGCCCCTCAGCCTGGAAAGATTTCGGGAAAATGGATTATTTAAATAAATGTTTGGGGGCTTTCCCTAATTTTAAAATATATTTTTTCGGGGCTGGTCGGAAATTGTAAAGTCAACACTGGGGTAGGGTTCGATCCCCCGGAAGGGGGGGAAACTTTAGAACTTTGTTTCCTTAAGACACCTGTTGTCCATTTTCCCCCCATCAGTAAACTGGGGTATCTGGGTGCTAGTCGACTGGTGTGGGTCGCACCCCGGGAAAAAAATTTGGGAAAAAAATTGGGGAAAAAATGTTTTTAAAGGCATTGATTCTGTATTTTTAAAAATTTTTTTTGGGAAAAAAAATTTTAATTTTTAAAATTATTATTATTATTATTATTATTATTATTATTATTATTATTATTTTTATTATTATTATTTTTATGTTAGTGGTCTTGATTTTTACATTTATGAATACTAAAAAGGGGGTAAACACATTCATATTGTAAACCCCCCCCTCATAGTGGCACATTGTTAAATGCATCCCCGGATACAGTCAAATTATATCACCCCCCAAGGCCCCTCTGTTAGGCAGTTAACCGAAAGACGTCGCCTAAGGGGGGTTCTTTTTTCCCCACTAGTTCATGACTTGCTTCTCCCTGGAAAAGATGTTTGCAAAGCGATATAATTTTTTGGGGGAAATTTGTGTTATTCCTTGAATGTCCCCCTCAAGAATGGAATTTTTTTTGGGTGCCCAACAAACTTCATTTTACTATGCCTTCAAAAACCGTCTTTTTTGAATTTATGGTTTTTTTGCTTTAAAATTCCTCTGGAATGCCTTGGGGAAAATTAAAAATTTTTTTTTGGAAAAAGGGAAAAGCATCCCTCTGTTGGGAAACCCCCAAAGGGCTGCAAAAAAAAAGGAGCCATGCTACTAAAGGGGGCAAATGGGGGAAATTTTGATGCTGGAGGAGTGAGGTGCCGGGGGTCTGGGGTGGAAACACCCCCATCAATTACCTTATCAAAACGTTTATAACCGCCCGCTGCAATAGAACCCCAAACCACCCAAAACCCCATCTGTGTTTTAAAACATCTCGGGGTTGGGGCACACCAGTGGTTTTTTCCCCCTTTTTCCCCCGGCCCCACTAAAAATCAACGGGACCACTGGTGTTTTTTTCCCCGACGGGGCAATATATGTTTTCCCAAAAAAAGGGGGTCGAGGCAAAAAGGCAGATTGGGAACAGAGGCAGCAAGGCAGGTGTCAGGCCCCCCACCTGTAAAACGTTATTCATAAAACGGCACGGTGCCCCTTCCCCACCTTTTAGTAAAAGGGGGCCTGGGGAAAGGGGGTAGCATTCAAGCTTTAAAAATTTTTTTAAACTTGAAAATTCCTCTTATTCGAAGTCAAAGTAACTTCCCGCTTTCCCCTTTGAAAATGAATAACAACAAAAAAACAAACTTTTAAAAGCTAAACTCAAAATAAATTTTCCCTTTAAATTTTGGGGAAAATTTAAAAATAGGGGGACAGAATCAATTTACATTGTTGTTTACCTCCCGGGGCTTCTCAGCCAAAAGGGGATGGTAAACCTGGAAAGGGTTTTGGGGGGAATTCCCCCGGGCCCCCGGGGGGGAAATCCCAGTGATGGGGGAAATTGATCAACCGGGGGGCAACCACCCCGGCTGGTAGGTACTGGTTTTGGGGGCCCCAAAACGCCCCGGGAAAAAAAGGGCCGGGGCTATTTAAAAATTTCCTTAATTTTTCTGGGAGGAAGTTGAACAGTCTTGGGTTCCCCACAAAGTGTTGTCTCTTAGACAATAATTAAAAAAATCCGTTTGCATGTCTAGCATGCCTGGACATTTAATTTTTGGGGAAAAATTAATACTAGTTCTTAATCTATATTACCAAACCCTATAGTACAAAAATTTTTTAAAGATTAAAAAGGGGGGTTCCAAATTTTTGGGGTTCACAATGTTTAGATTGAAAAAAATTATTTTTAAAAAATGGGGTTTTTTTGGGATTTACAAGGGGTTTTTTTTAAAAACCCCCCAAAGGGGTGGTTAGTTTTGCCCCCCAAAAAAGGTTGGGTTTTTTTGCCCCATATCCATCCTTTGGGGGCCCCCAAAATATTTTAAAACCCCCCAAAAGGGCCCAAAGGGGGTTGGGGCCCCCAAAAAAGGTTTAAAAATTGTTTTGGGTTTTTTTTTCCCCCCCTTTTAATTATCTGTTACAAGCAGGGATCTTATTTCCCCCAATAAGATTTGGGGAAAAATTTAAAAAGTCACATAGGTTATTATAAATTTCTTCCCCCTTTTTTTCCCCCAAAAAGTGCACAATTAAGCACATAGTGTTACGACAGTGAC
>WNWK01017534.1:28641-42226 GCA_009830355.1 Cherax destructor | reverse complement strand
TTAACTGGAGCTTCCACAAGGTACTAAGTGGTCCCTAGATTTTTTAATATGGCTCACACCGAGTGTTAAGACCCATTCTATGCTGACCAGGCATCTCAAGCCAATCGTGCCAAATTTGGAGGCAGGAAAAATAAAACATAAATATACGTTTGGGGCAGTACGTATTAACGATATACATACGTTTGGACCGTTTAAGGGTTAGTAACTAAAAACAAAACACCATGATGATTATTGTATACAAGGGGAAGTGCTAAACTGATACATTTTTTTTTATTTTAAAGAAAGGGAGTACAGTGGAACCTCGTTTCCTATGCCCCAGCTGCATAAAACCACAGTTATTTTCCATAAAATGTATTTTTGTTAATATTTTTGGGTGTCTGGAACAGATTAATTGGATTTACATTATTTCTTATGGGAAATATTATCAAAAAATACATTTTATAGAGAATAACTGTGGTTTTATTTGCAAGCTGGGGCATACGAAAACTGGGGTTCCACTGTTCTAAATTCATAGGGGTTATACACACCATACCTAGGGAATGAAAAGTGATCAAGTTTGATCTAAGGAAGGGCAGGGTAGCATCTATTTTTTCAATCAAGAGCACTTCACCTATATCAAGGCAGTTTCCTTGAAAGGGGAATGCTATGAACATAGCTCTGCTCCTGTAGTTCACAAGTAGTCAATTACAAAAAGTGTAAAGAAACTTACCTGGCTTGATTACAGTAACCAATGGACACTTGCCTGGCTTGATCATGTCTAAGGTAACCAATGGAAACCCTTACCTGGCTTGATCATGTCTAAGGTAACCAATGGAACCTTACCTGGCTTGATCATGTCTAAGGTAACCTTAATATCGTTCATATGCTTCACTTCCATAAACTGGGCATTTGATGTAGAACTTGTTCTTCTTTGGTGCTATCACCAACACTCTTTATACTTTCTTGAGATAATTTTTGTATTATTTGCTATTTCTTGTTTGGTATTAGAGGGGGAGCCTCAATAAACTACCGTTATGACTATCTAACAGATTGCTGCCTTGCAAAGGCTTCACTTCATCAACAGTACTGTGTGTTGTCTTTGTTCCATCGGTCACCAAACTCCCACTAATTTCTCCACTTAACAAGTCTAGATTTAGCAAGGAATCCACAGAGTTCCTGCTAGCATTACTGTTACTAGCACCAGTGGTTATAGGAACACTGGAAGGAAACTGAGACGTGCCAAGCATTCCTGCTGGACTAGTCTTGCTGGGCAGAAGGTTTGAAGACGAGTTCAAAGAAGCTGTTGCCAGGTTAACATTCTGCTGTTGCTGTTTCAACTGGTTCATACTCAGCTTTTCTAAGGGTTTAAATTGAACCTGAATCTGAGTATTAGTTGGTAGATTCTGTTTGATCAATGATGTACCCAAGGCTGTTAGGTCCTCCAGAGGGTCAGTTCGCTCCTGGGTTGTGCATCTAGCCGAGTATCTGGAATTTAAGGTTTACGGTTAAACTCTGTCATTTGGAAAGGCATCAGACATTTCATTAACAAAATTCATCCTACAAGCTTTTATTATAATATCTTAAAAATAATATGAATATAATAGTTAATAGAGTTAAATACATTAAAGTATTTCCTTAACCAATGATTATAATTGCAAAATGGGAACAAGCATGTAAAGGTTGCTACATTTTAGACAAACAAGTAGCAAAGTTTACACTTAACAGAATGGTCAATAACATTAGAACAAAAAATACAGAATGACCCCACCATTCACAGGAATTGTGTTCCATAGAAAAACAGCAAACCATAGGTTTAGAAACCAAAGATAACAGAGGACTTTAAGAGAGACAATGTTTGCTTTGAGTTATGCTTTATATGTTTACTAATGTTACATTACAAATGCTTAGAAACATTGTCTTACATGTCTTATATACTCTTGCATCTTATATGCCAGAAAATATGGTAAAAAATTTAACCCACCAGCCATTTCCCACCGAGGTAGACACTTATCATTACTCACTCCATCACTGTACTGCCAGAGGAAGGCCAATACTACATTTCAAAATCTGCAACATATCTCCACCCCTCCAGATGTAAATGTGTTTACATATTTGGGAGTAGATTTGCCAGCAGATGGGTCCATGAAAGCTGAAGCGAGCCATAGAATTAATGAAGGAAAAATGGTGGTGAATTTTGAGTTAAGAGATTAGAAAGAAATATGGAGTTATCATAAGTATTATTCAGAGAGCAGGAGAGAGGTTAAGGAAATCTGGACATTTAGAGAGGATGGAGCAAATAGCATTACCAGGAAGGCACATAAATCTAGAGTAGAGGAAGGAGGAGGTTGGGGTTATCCCAGATGCATTGGAAGGGTAGGGAGTGTGTAAGTGACAGAGGATTGAACATCCAGTAAGCTTATGTGAGCATGTTAGATAGGAATGGCGGCAAGTGCTTTTATGATTTGACTTGCTGTTGGAGAAACCAGTTAGTCAGACAAATCCTGGAGGTGGAAGGTACTGTGCTACACTCTGAAGGAGGGGTGGAGATGTGTTGTGGGGTTCTTTTCATAGATTTGGTAATATTAACAGACGATGAGCTTGGGTTTTGGTAGCGTTTAATGAGGCGTTGGATATATGGGAGCTGAGAGCCTATGCCTGTGTCCGTCTCGTATGCCTACCCCAGGAACTGCTCGAGGGCCGCACGGCACTGAGACATTCAAAAGGCAGGCCTATGATTGGCTGATGCCCGATCACATGGGCAGAGGTTGGAAATCACGTGAACAGCCGTTATAAGTACAACCGTACAGCTCGGGCATGCTACGTATGGCGTCTCGACATACAACTATACAAACTAAGGACAACAGGCAACAACTCTCAGCTGATTCTATACAATGTCAAGTACACAACAGTTGAACATATACTTCAATGGATATTATCGTGAGGAACAATCTACATTACTATATGATGCATCATGATACATAGGAATTAATTAAATGAGCTCATTCTAGAAAAATCATGATAAAAGAGATAAAAAAATAATTTATTCGATCGAACTGTCTTCATGTGATCTACTAATTCTGAGAAATATATTTACAAGAAGGTAGTGATTAACAGACAAGGTAGATATGGTGCACACAAATCTATACTGTTAATTCTCAGAACTCGGGGAGAACGTGAACACACAAAAAAAATTTGAGTAATACTAAGTAGATATTATAACACACAGTTAAACGCTTACTACATATTTATCTATACAGGTTATTTACATTTAACCCCAACTCTGCTAGGGTGAGATTGATATAGGCTGTATAATTATCATCTCTGGGTGGATCAAACTCTGTTACAATAGGTAACTCAACTTCTGATTGAGGAGGATCTACACTGGTATCTACAAATGATACTTGAGGACTTCTCAACACTTGGCGTGTACGTAGGGAATAACGACATTCAGGTTGATCTGACTGATCATTAGAGGTAGAGGGTACAGCAACAGGAGAATTATCAGATTCTATCTCACTTGTCTGATTATTAGGGGTGACAGGGACTTCGTCATCATCATCGCATACTAACTTCATATGATCTAAATGCGATTCTTTAAACTGACCCGTACTAATTTCTCTAACTTTATACTTATTGCCGTTAATATGTTCGACTACTCTATAAGGACCAACGAACTTTTGATCAAGTTTTGGCATTGCTGACGTTTTGTTAAAGTTGAACAACATGACTCTGGACCCTACTTGAACTTTAGTCGGTTTAGCTTTAGTATTAGTTACTTTAGTAAATTCTGCTGTTGACTTATGAAGTGTTTCACGTATTCTTCTGAAAACACACTGAGCTTGGCTGGTACGAGTTGCTATAAAATCATCAGGGTTATACGACGGTTTTGGATTAGAATATAACAACTCATAAGGCAAACGCTTGTCAACACCATACAAGGCGTAATGCGGCGTATCACCTATAGAAGCATTGAAAGCAGAATTTATAGCACATTGAACATCAGGTATAACTTCATCCCAGGTTACACTATTGGGATTGATGGTAGCTCTCAAAACGTCAAGGACTTTCTTATTAGTTCTTTCTGCTAACCCATTACTGGCAGGATGGTGCGGAACAATGGTTGATTTTGTAATCTTGTAAAGTTTACACAAGTTTTCTGGGATCTCATTACAAAATTCACCTCCATTATCTGTTATGAGGGACTTAGGAGTGGTATGTCTGCAGATTATACGTTCCTTAAACACTTTAGCTACTGTCTCGGCAGTCTTGTCTGGAATAGGAACTAACTCACAATATCTGGTGAAATGATCGACCATCACACACAGATGTTTATTGCCTTGCGTTGTACATTGAAAATTAGTTAGCAGATCTATTGCAACTCGTTCCCATGGCTCACTAGTAGTGGGATACATCTGGATAGGATTGGGACCGTTGATATTACCCTTGTGTTTCATACAAACACTACACTTCTTAACATACTTGGTAATATCAGTTGCCATACGAGGCCAAAAGTACTTCAATCTTGCTTGTTTAATCGAACGGTCCATACCAGGGTGTGCAACACCTGGTGCATCGTGAATTAGCTGTAAAGCTACTTTTACTAGTGACTGAGGAATTACTAACTGGTATGCCCGTCTACTAGGCGTTCCCAGCTCGGTTACGCGATACAGTAATTCTTGGTTCATAACAAAGTCACTGATAGGTGCTGGTGGCTTCACAGTAAGAATAAGGTCTTCCTGTAGCAGGAAGCGAGTCACACCAGACCACAAGGGTCTGTTCTTTGGGCATCCTTTACATCCTCAGCACTAAACGGAGGATCAGCAGTTACTACGCTAACATGACGCGATAAAGCATCTGCAACTACATTTGACTTGCCAGGTAAATGTTCAAAGGTAGGGTTGAACTCTTGGATAGTTAAGGACCATCTAGCTAGTCTTCCAGTAGGTTGTTTATTCTGGAACAATGGTATTAGAGATGCATGATCTGTCAAGACATGGACAGGGTACTGATAAATTATGTCACGGAAGTGTTTTAAAGACCACACTATTGCTAAGGCTTCTTGCTCAGTTACTGTATAATTCCTTTCAGCCTTTGTAAGGACTCGACTAGCAAATGCAACTGCGTTGTATTTACTATCAATCTTCTGTGCCAGAACTGCACCAATGCCTATAGAACTGGCATCAGTGGTTAAATAGAAAGGCTTTGTAAAATCTGGGAATTTTAAGATTGGAGCAGAAGTTAATCTTTCTTTCAAGGTTTGAAATGCTTTTTCCTGACTGAAGGTCCAAACAAATGGAATATCTTTCTTTAGCAACTCAGTTAGAGGAGCTGCTATTGAGGAAAAATTGGCAATATATGATCTATAAAAACCTGCTAAGCCCACAAAGGATCTTACGGCATCAGCAGTTTTGGGAGTTGGAAAATTCAATACTGCATCTACTTTACTTCGGTCAGTCATAACCCCTCTAGGAGTGACTACGTGACCCAGAAACTTAATTTCTGATCTGAAAAATTGACATTTAGACAGTTTTATCTTTAGATTGGCTTCTTCAAGCTTACTCAGTACCTTCTCCAGTCTTTCTAAATGCTTATTTACATCCTCGGACATAACAATTACGTCATCTAAATATACCATTAGATCTTTTCCTATAAGGCCTCTAAAGATATTGGTCATGAGCCTCGAGAATGTGATAGGTGAGGATCTTAATCCGAAAGCCATACGACAGAATTCAAAATGACCTGTTGGAGTAGAGAAGGCGGTGAGCTCTTGGCTGTCCTCATGAAGAGGAACTTGCCAAAACCCTTGTAACAAATCGAGGGTTGAGAAGACCTCATTATCTCCTATATTACGTAACAGGTCACCAAGTACAGGAAGTGGGAAACGGTCTGGAATTGTTTTCGCATTTAACTTCCTAAAATCAATCACTGGGCGCCAAGTACCGTCCTTCTTAGGTACTAGGATTAAGGGCGCATTCCAGGGTGAGTTACTAGGTACGATCACACCATCGTCAAGCATCTTATTTATTAATTCCTCTGCGACAGCGACTTGTGAATGCGGCATCCTGTACGCAGGTACATAAATTGGTCTGGTACCAGGTTCAAGTGGGATACGATGGGACAATAGGTTCGTTAAACCCATCTTCTCACCAGGGGTGGAGATGCTGCAGTTCAGAAGGTCATCTGAGCTGTGATTCCAGCATGTTTCTGGAAAAACAGTGACTGAATAAATAACAGTGAAAGTGCTTCTTTTTCAGGTCACCTACCTTGGTGGGAGACGGTCAGTGTTAAAAAAAAAAATCTTCTGAAATATTGTATAACTGCCTGACTTACTATCAAGAGAAGTGGAGGTTTGTGGTATAAGTGTTGGAGCCATTGCTGTGTGTAAAGGTGGAGCCAGCTGCAAGGCCGACGATGCTTCAGTGATGGCAGAGGCAGAGAATATACCACCAAGGTCGTCAAGTAATGAAGTATTGTTCTCCAGAACAGACTCATCAGCAGAGGTTTTACTGGTTTGGCCCAAGCTTAAACCATCTAGTCCTGTCAGTAATAAATAATGCACACATTAATTTCCTGCTGCAGGGAGTGAAATCCTAACATAGTGCAGTAATCCCTCATTTTCTGTGACTGCAATGTGAAAATTCACTTTTATATGAAGACGCATTTCTACCATTACTTCCTCGTGCACATGATAACACTGCTCTTATGCAATCAATGTGGTTCACAAAATGAAATGAAGATTCATTTTGTGAATGAATTAAGTGTTGATGACCTAATTGAGATTACTACAGCTGCTGATGGGCCTCAAACACAAGTATCATACAAAGGAAGGCACATCTGTACAATTAAAGTAGAAAATCAATTCATCCAAAAAAATTAACATAACTCTTCTATATACGGACGGTAACTATCAAATTAACGAAATGTTCCCAATCGAGTAAAATCATTCATTCCCATCTTTGGTGTTTGGGTTGGTTGTGAACTATATGACTACAGAAGTGTGGCCTCTATTCATTAACATTCTTTACAATAATGATGGAATATATCATATCAACAATCAAGATTCTGAAGACTTTCTTGAGCTATAAATTCACTGCATATATGAAAACCTTCTTATAATTAGTGGATCAATGAGATGTGAAACATAAGGTTATAGAATACTGTACTTTACCAATATCATGGAGATCCTGGTTAACAAGAGTAGCTATGCCTTGATTACTGGGTACATCCTCGGGTGTTGAGAGATCCAGAAGAATTTCGGCATCTTTCTGTGATCCTGCATCATTTTTACCCACTTGCTGCTGACCATCCACTTCTGTACCTTGGGTGTCAACTTTTGTTCCTTCAACAATTAGTTTGTACCGTCCCATCACTCTGGACAATTCATCGTTTGCTTTGAGTAAGTCACCTGGTAGAGCCAGTGAGAACAAATGTAGTATGTTATAACAATAATAATACCACAAAATCTCAAATGTGTTGCATCCCCTGAATGGGACCCAATGTATATACGTGATGTATATTATATGCGTGTTAGATAGGAGTGAATGGAGACGAATGGTTTTTGGGACCTGACAAGCTGTTGGAGTGTGAGCAGGGTAACATTTTAAAAAAAAGTGAAGGGATTAAGGGAAACCAGTTAATTGATTTAGTTGGACTTGAGTCCTGGAAATGGGAAGTACAATGCCTGAACTTTAAAGGAGGGGTCTGGGATAGTGACAGCTGTGAGGGACTTATTCTCAGCTGTCGTATCTGAGCGCCTCTGCAAAGACAGTGATTATGTATGAGTGAGGTGAAAGTGTTGAATGATAATGAAAGTATTTTCTTTTTGGGGATTTTCTTTCTTTTTGGGTCACCCTGCCTCGGTGGGAGACTGCCAACTTGTTGAAAAAAAAAAATATTATATGGATATACAGTAGACCCTCATATTACACGGATTTATTTGGCACGTTTTGGTTATTACATTACTGAAAATTGTGGCATAATTTTATACAACACTTTGTAAAATTAACTTGTTCAGTTTGTGGGAAGGGAAAAAATTTGGAGCATCACCCATGGGATATTTCCCTATCTCAGACCGCTGAATGGCTGTGGGTGAGACCACTGTCTTTGCAGGGCTGATAATTACAATTTGTAGTAGTTCTTGTGATTTCATAGCCAATGTTTGTTCTGACACTAATATAGTGGAACCTCGGTTTTCGTATGCCCTAGTTTGTATATAAAACTATAGTTATTCTCTATAAAATGTATTTTTTTTTTTAATATTTCCCACAAGAAATAATGTAAATCCAATTAACATGTTCCAGACACCCAAAAATATTAAAAAAAAAATACATTTTATAGAGAATAAACTATAGTTTTACATACAAACTAGGGCATACGAAAACCGAGGTTCCACTGTATTAGGTACTAAAATAGTATTAAAATAGTCACAAACACACTGACAGGTGAACATTTTCACCTGCCTTGGTCACATACTATTGTCTAGAAATATATACAAAGTATATATAGGTTCCAGCAATGTTTCAGACATGCTGGAGTATATATGAAACTCCTTGAAGCACGGTGTAAGATGAATGTCACTCCACTGCTGACAGTGCAACAGTGGAGTGACATTTGATGATTGTGCACTGCCTTGGCTTTATTTGTTTTCACTGTTACACATAAACATGTCTATCTGTTTTTGTTTGTTTGTTTGTCCGTCTATCTGTCTATCCGTCTGTGTCTGTGTTTGTCTGTCTGTTTAGCTCTCTCTTTTTATCTATGTCTCTGTTAATCGTCTTTCTGTCTGGCTTCCTGTATCTCTGCTTGTCACTCTTTCTGTCTCAGAGAAAGAGCCACTCACGAACCAACAGGTATTACACAAGATGCACAGCACAGTATAGCACTTTGTCTGGATTTTTTTGGTTATCCTAGGTAATTTACACTATGAATAATAACTGTATTTATGTGTACCTGTGAGAGAGAGAGAGAGATAGACTGAGATAGATACAGACAGACAGACGGAGATAAAGACAGCCAAAGTCAATCAGCCACCCACCCAGCAGTCGGCGAGCCAGCCGGACAATCGAACACACATTACACATTCCAGAATTGTTTCTCTTTACCTAGGGCATAGGTTATAGGACATTCTGGCAGGATGACACTTCCTGTGGTATTAAAATTGAAAGGATGTTGCACATGGGTTATTATCGAGGTTTTTTATATTTCCTCGACCACTTGTGGCTACATCCATCTCAAAGCCACTAAACTCAAGGTCAACATCACTTTCCTCTTAAAAGGGGAGTGTTAATACGACATGACATCAGTGAATCCCTGGTGTTTGCCACACTGTTTGCTCTAGCTGGTGCTCAATTGAACTGGTGCTCCCACAAAGTACTAAGTGGTCCCAGATTTTTTGTAATACTGCATAACACGAGTGTTAACACCCTTCTATACTGACCAGGCATCTCGGGGCCAGTCATACCAAATTTGGAGGCAGGAAAAATAAAACACTGATCTACATTTGGAGCACTAGTGGTAAGAACGTAGATCTATGTTTGGACAGTTAAGAAGTTAATAAATGAATAGAAGAGGGTAAGGTACCTAGGGATTGGCAGAGAGCATGCATAGTTCCTTTGTATAAAGGCAAAGGGGACAAAAGAATGTGTAAAAATTATAGGGGAATAAGCCTGTTGAGTATACATGGTAAAGTGTATGGTAGAGTTATTATTGAAAGAATTAAGAGTAAGATGCAGAGCAGGATAGGAGATGAACAAGGAGGCTTTAGGGAGGGTAGGGGGTGTGTAGACCAAGTGTTTACAGTGAAACATATAGGTGAACAGTATTTAGATAAGGGTAAAGAGGTTTTTGTGGCATTTATGGATTTGGAAAAAGCGTATGATAGGGTGGATAGGGACGCAATGTGACAAATATTGCAAATGTATGGAATAGGAGGTAGGTTACTGAAAGAAGTGAAAAGTTTTTACTAGGATAGTGAGGCTCAGGTTAGAGTATGTAGGAGAGAGGGAGATTATTACCCTGTCATATCGGAGCATCTCTGCAAAGATAGTGGTTATATATGAGTGAGATGAAAGTGTTGAATGATGATTAAAGTATTTTCTTTTTGGGGATTTTCTTTCTTTTTGGAGATTTTCTTTCTTTTTTGGGATTTTCTTTCTTTTTGGGTCACCCTGCCTCAGTGGGAGACGACCGACAAGTTAAAAAAAAAAGTAGGCCTTAGACAGGGATGTGATGTCACCATGGTTGTTCAATATATTTAAAGATGGAGTTGTAAGAGAAGTGAATGCTCAGGTGTTGGCAAGAGGTGTGGGGTTAAAAGTTAACGAATCTAACACAAATTGGGAGTTGTCACAGTTGCTCTTTGCTGATGACACTGTGCTTTTGGGAGATTCTCAAGAGAAGCTGCAGAGGTTGGTGGATGAGTTTGGTAGAGTATGAAATAAAAGGAAATTAAGAGTGAATATAGGAAAGAGTAAGGTGATGAGGATAACAAAAAAATTAGGTAATAAAAGATTGGATATTAGAGTGGAGGGAGAGAGTAAGGAAGGGGTGAATGTTTTTAGATATATGGGAGTGGACATGTCAGCAGATGGGTCTATGAAAGATGAGGTGAATCACAGAATTGACGAGGGAAAAAAGGTGAGTGTGCACTGAGGAGTCTGTGGGGACAAATAACTTCATCCATGGAAGCAAAGAAGGAAATGTGTGAGAGTATAGTTATACCAATGCTCTTATATGGGTGTGAAGCATGGGTTGTGAATGCTGCAACAAGGAGAAGGCTGCAGGCAGTGGAGATGTCGTGTCTGAGGGCAATATGTGGTGTGACTATAATGCAGAGAATCCAAAGTTTGGAGATTAGGAGGAGGTGCGGGATTACCAACAACTATTATCTAGAGGGCTGAAGAATGGTTAAGATGGTTCAGACATGGAGAGAGGATGGAACAAAATAGAATGACTTCAAGTGTATAAATCTGTAGTGAAGGGAAGGCAGGTTAGGGGTCAGCCTAAGAAAAGTTGGAGGGAGGGGGTAAAGGAGGTTTTATGAATGAGGGGCTTGGACTTTCAGCAAGCATGTGTGAACATGTTAGGAGCGAATAGAAACAAATGGTTTTTAGGACTTGATGTGCTGTTGGAGTGTGAGTAAGGAAACATTTATGAAGGGATTCTGGGAAACCGGCAGGCTGAACTTGAGTCCTGGATATGGGAAGTCCAGTGCCTGCACTCTGAAGGAGGGGTGTTAATGTTGCAGTTTTATAACTGTAGTGTAAGCACACTTCTGGCAAGACAGTGATGGAGTGAATGATGATTAAAGTTTTTCTCTTTCGGACCACCCTGCCTTGGTGGAAAACAGCTGATGTGTTAATAAAAAAAATATAACATATGCAATAACTTTAAAACATTTGAAATTTTGGAAAGTTTCCAGACATAATCAAGAGACGCGGAGCTCACGGAGGATGTAAACACACAGACTGGCAAGCGGACGCCGTAATAACGAATAAGGGAGGGAGCTATATGAACAAAATTTTGGTCATAATATATTTATAGATGGGGTTGTAAAAGAAGTAAATGCTAGGGTGTTGGGGAGAGGGGTGGGATTAAATTATGGGGAATTAAATGCAAAATGGGAGTTGACACAGTTACTTTTTGCTGATGATACTGTGCTTATGGGAGATTCTAAAGAAAAGTTGCAAAGGTTAGTGGACGAGTTTGGGAGGGTGTGTAAAGGTAGAAAGTTGAAAGTGAACATAGATAAGAGTAGGGTGATGAGGGTATCAAACGATTTAAATAAAGAAAAATTGGATATCACATTGGAGAGAGGGATTATGGAAGAATTTGTAGATGAATGGTTCAGAGAACCGACAAGTTATAAATTAGACACATATGCAACACTTGGGTATCTTTATTGAGGAAACGTTTCGCCACACAGTGGCTTCATCAGTCCAATACAAAGTAGAAAGGTGTAAGGAGAGGAGGAGTTTGAGGTTATCAGTCCTCGGCCTGGAGTCGATGTGTTCAGTCCATCAATCTTGTTAGAAGGTGAGCACAAGGCGTAGAGGTGGCTTATATGCTGTACACAGCAACAGCAACAGCTTGGGATCTTGATACAAACGAATTCTTCTACACTTGTCCAACCTTTGGACGAAGACCTACAGAATAGTGGATGGTACTACTATGACCCCGCCTCCTCCTGCTTCATCTCACCTGATTACAGCATATGCCACCTCTACGGCCTTGTGCTACACTCTAACAAGATTGATGGACTGAACACATCGACTCCAGGCCGAGGGACTGATAACCTCAAACTCCTCCTCTCCTTACACCTTTCTACTTTGTATTGGACTGATGAAGCCACTGTGTGGCGAAACGTTTCCTCAATAAAGATACCCAAGTGTTGCATATGTGTCTAATTTATGATATTTGGGAGTTGACGTGTCAGCGGATGGGTTTATGAAGGATGAGGTTAACCATAGAATTGATGAAGGATAAAAGGTGAGTGGTGCGTTGAGGTATCTGTGGAGACAAAAAAACGTTATCCATGGAGGCAAAGAAGGGAATGTACGAAAGTATAGTGGTACCAACACTCTTATATGGGTGTGAAGCATGGGTTGCAAATGCTGCAGCGAGGAGGCGGCTGGAGGCAGTGGAGATGTCCTGTCTAAGGGCAATGTGTGGTGTAAATATTATGCAGAAAATTCAGAATGAGGAAATTAGGAGAAGGTGTGGAGTTACTAAAAGTATTTGTCAGAGGGCTGAAGAGGGGTTGTTGAGGTGGTTTGGTCATTTAGAGAGAATGGATCAAAGTAGAATGACTTGGAGAGCGTATAAATCTGTAGGGAAAGGAAGGCGGGGTAGGGGTCGTCCTAGAAAAGGTTGGAGGGAGGGGGTAAAGGAGGTTTTGTGGGCGAGGGGCTTGGACTTCCAGCAAGCATGTGTGAGCGTGTTAGATAGGAGTGAATGGAGACGAATGGTTTTTGGGACCTGACAAGCTGTTGGAGTGTGAGGAGGGTAGCATTTTGTGAAGGGATTCAGGGAAACCAGTTAATTGATTTAGTTGGACTTGAGTCCTGGAAATGGGAAGTACAATGCCTGCACTTTAAAGGAGGGGTCTGGGATAGTGACAGCTGGGAGGGACTATTCTCAGCTGTCGTATCTGAGCGCCTCTGCAAAGACAGTGATTATGTATGAGTGTAGTGAAAGTGTTGAATGATGATGAAAGTATTTTCTTTTTGGGGAGTTTCTTTCTTTTTGGGTCACCCTGCCTCAGTGGTCGACGACCGACTTGTTGAGAGGAAAAAAAAAATTAAAATGTCCATATTAGCGAATCACCGTAAAGCAGGGCCCTCCTGTAATATATTCAAATTAAGTGTTAAACATGTAAGGGTCATACAGTTTCTTAGTTGCTTAACAATTATTTATAATACAGGCAGTTCCCACTTACACAGCAGGTTAGGTTCCAGGCTACTACTGTAAGCGAAATCGCTGTAAAGTGAAACAGCCTTTTCTTCTTCTTCTTCTCTTTTTTTTCTTCTCTCTTTCTCTCTCCTCTCTCTCTCTCTCTCTCTCTCTCTCTCTCTCTCCTCTCTCCTCCTCTCTCTCTCTCCCCTCTCTC
>WNWK01017534.1:0-28541 GCA_009830355.1 Cherax destructor | reverse complement strand
TCGCCCGAAAGATACCCAAGGCCACCCCCGGGTGACCGGAGAGGATCGGGACATCCCCAGGCGATACAGATTCCACGGCAAACTACACCACCGCCAAGGACCTCAACGGAATGGGATGGACCACGATACCCTTCCCCTACCTAGGAACTAGAATGCCTGAGGAGAGAATCTCCCAGGGTAAAACTGGGAAGGAACTAAGGGAGGGATGAGGAGGAAGAGGAGGAAAGGGAAAAAGGGAGGATGGAGGAGATGGGATAGGGAAGGGGGGATTGGGGGGTAATAAGGTTCGGTCTGAGGAAGAAGACCAAAAGGTCCAATTCCTCAGACCGATAGCCTCTTTACCGTGACAAGGAGCCCCCCTTAAAGAGGTGAGTGGTCAATATATTTATAGTAAGAAGTCTGAACAAACGAAGAATGGGTATAATTGAAAACTGCTGCATTAGCGAAATGCTGTAAAGTGAAGCACTGTAAAGTGGGGCCTGGCTGTACAGTGCCAGTATTCATTTGGATTATATTGAAAAATCGAGACAATAAAATAGTATTGCTAAACTTTATATGACGGAAATTTCACCTAATAAATATCAATATGTTTTGAAAATCCCATTACACCTCCATGTAAGAATACAACTGCTAAAAGCACTACTTGATGTCATTAAGTGCACAGCTCTGGAAAGAGTGATTGTGTGAATGATGGTGGAAGTATTTATTTTTCAGGTCACCCTGCCTTGGTGGGAGATTACCAGCATATTAAAAAAAATCAAGACCAAGTATATAATAGAACCCTCATATCCATGGATTCAGCTTCAGTTATTGCAGTTTACTGTGACCCAAAAAAATAACCCTTAATTTTGCTTAATAATGGCACCAAAGTGCAAAACTCGTGATGATCGCAGTTCTTCAAAGCCTACGAGAAGTGCTTCTAATCAGTGAAAAAGTGCTAATTCTCCACTTATTGTGCATAACTTATCAAGTAAACTTTAACATAGGTATCAATGTAAAAAAGACAAGTATAGGGTTCATTACTATCCGCAGATTTGGGTATCCACGGCAGATCTTGGAACGTATGCCCCGTGGATACGGATGGACTACTATATAGTTCTTTTCAACTTTAGAAAAGGTGTTCCATGCTAAGTCTGCAATCATTTAAAGCAACATTTCTGAATGCCATCAAATATGGTTTAACTGAAGCATTTCTGTCCTGTCAAATTGACTATAGAAAGCATAAAAAATTATGAACTTAAGAGCAACTGATCTCCTTTTATTACTCAAATTATACTAACCAATTCCTTCTTCCTTATCATCCATCTCTGAGACAAGTCGGTACAAATTTGATCTGAGTGTGGAGCATGAGGAGTGAAGCTCCAGCATCAAGTCTAAGTCAGCCTGGCTTGCTGGGCTCTCTTGATGGCGAGACAACATGTCATCCAACACACCGACGTTATTCATGGCAGTTTCAACCTGTTGAGTAGGAAGATAGTGTGTAATATTTTTGTCTATATCTAATATACCATGAGTTGAAAGCACAAAATCTCTTACTTACATTTATACCACTACACGAACACACACACAAACATACCTCCACACAAACATACATTATCAGGCATTTTAGACACATTTGATAATGAAAAAACACTTCTTTCCACCTGTTAGCAATTTTTGCTTACCACATGAGGTCAGGAACCTAAGACACATACAAATAGAGCCCTCCTGTACATGCTGTAATCTTCCTAAATAACATTTCCCTTATTTTTCATGTTTTCATTTATTCACATAAGAATTTTGAATCTATTTATTTATTTTCAGAAAAAGGAAACTGCTTGTTTTATATTAGACTTATCATACCTATTGTATGCATGAAGCATATTCTATATTGCAGTGATTGTGTTGTATATACAGTAGACTGTCATTTAGAACAAGTTTATGTGGTACGATTTGGGTATTGCACGATTGAAGAATTGCGGCACATTTTTATCTAACACTACGTAAAATTAACTTTACACGGTTCGCGGAGGGGAAAAAATTTTGAGCACGCGGTCGCGGCGGTGGGTTACACCACTGAGTCAGTGGGGGAGACCTACTGCTATCCCCGGCCACCCTCCCAGCCTTCAGTTTGGTTCATACGCGTGTAGGACGACAATAATCGGGAAGCTCTCCGTGTTTATTTACATACATTTTCTTATTTTCATTGCATTTTGATAAATCTGCCAAATCATGGCACCCAGTAAGCATACAAGTGTTCCTGCAAGTGACAAGAAAAGGTTTAAGCGTTCAAGTCTAGGAATTACCAAGAAAATCGAGACTGACTTGACTGAATAACTTACTGACTGATTTGACTGCATCACTTACTGACTGACTTGACTGCATCACTTACTGACTGACTTGACTGCATCACTTACTGACTGACTTGACTGCATCACTTACTGACTGACTTGGGCTGCATCACTTACGACTGACTTGACTGCATCACTTACTGACTGACTTGACTGCATCACTTACTGACTGACTTGACTGCATCACTTACTGACTGACTTGACTGCATCACTTACTGACTGACTTGACTGCATCACTTACTGACTGACTTGACTGCATCACTTACTGACTGACTTGACTGCATCACTTACTGACTGACTTGACTGCATCACTTACTGACTGACTTGACTGCATCACTTACTGACTGACTTGACTGCATCACTTACTGACTGACTTGACTGCATCACTTACTGACTGACTTGACTGCATCACTTGCCTGACTGACTTGACTGCATCACTTGCCTGACTTACTAGTAGAATGACTTGACTGAGTTACTGAATGACTTAAAGTTAGACACTCAGGACAACCATCAACTTCCGTACCAGAACCTCTACTATCCACCTCAGCCCAGTAGGGCCACAGCATAACTCTCCACTCTCTTCACAATCATCCACAAACACCAGCACCCACAATTTAAGGTAAGAAATACTATTATTTCTATTACATTTGTAATCTTAAGCAGTAAAAACAACATAATACATCACAACAATGAACTACAATTACATATTCACTTTTATTTTTGTAAGATGTGGAGGCCTAAAAAAAAGTTTTGGCTTTTTTTTTTGGGCTCTCAGGAACATAACCCTATTTTTCCCATAAGTTCTTCAGTTCATCTAACACGATTTTACCTAACACAGCGTTTTCAGGAACGTAACTATCATGTTAAATGACGGTCTACTGTATTGTATGCTTCCATTTCTTCGTATTTATAAAAGATGAAATAAAAAATATCGTGAAAGATATACATTCTTCAGAATTACACAACCAGTCATAGCAGCAAACGAACCGCAAGCCATGTAAATTTAATCAGAGAGGTGAAAGTTAATCAAGGAAGCCAGCATACATAGATCATCAACTGCACCTGGAATTAGACTTAGCAGATGGTGCTGGGGGCTCTGAATGTTACATATACAGGGATTGTGCATCAACAAACACATCTAAATATGATGAGAAATTAGATGTAAGTAACATCTGGAAATATTTATTTGAAGACTTTTCACCAACCAGCAGCTTTTTCAACTCGATACAATGATGATATAAAAACATAATATAAGAAGAGGTAATCAGTCCCTCAGTCTTGCAGAAGTATACACAGAAGACAGTGGAAGCTGGGGTAATCAGTCCTCAGTCTTTGGAGAAGTATACACAGAAGACAGTAGAAGATGAGATCATCAGTCCCTCAGCCTAGAAGCTTGTGTTCAATACCTTAGTCTTGATGAATCCAGAAGTTGCACATGTTTAATTCCTTATCTTGCTAGCAGTGTATACCATTATTATAATGATACATCTAGATTCCATATCAAACATCACTTGGCTTGCCAGAAGAAAACCACTGAAGAATGTCAAGTCAAATGTCCATGTGGGTCAAATACCAATCGATTCAATTTCATCTGTGGGAAAAAATGCTCACTGATACCCGATACACAACATCCAGATTGATGGAAACGTGTTCTTCAATGTCGAACTGTTGACAGAGAGCTACATTAAGGTACCTTTAAGGATGATATTCTAAATACTTGCAAAATAAACACTGGTGAATGGACCTAACAAGTACAGTTGCAAGTGGAAGTTGCTATAAGAAATCTTCATGCAGCCAATGCAATGGATAACACACATTATATGTCAGCATTCAGAGAAACGAGAAATATCCATTCCAGCAGATTCAAAGTCAATACGTCAGGAAATGAGGCACTGGTAAAACTCAACAATGAAACTGACAAGACAGGTTTCATCTGTGGAACTCTGCTGAACTCCATGGAGTAACCAACAGGAAGGTAGATCGACTCTTAGCTAGGAAAATACTTACAACAAAAATTATCACATAACTCATTGTATTAGTAAATGGGGTAACTAGCTTTGTTGTATTCAGGGGTAATGTATCATCACTGTTGAAATTGGTATATGATGATGATAATATTGAAAATTCAATTAAAAAGGTAACAAAGTACATAGCAAGTCACAGCACAGGTGGTGCAGCCTCTGATGTCAGCTCAACTTTGCTTCATTTACTCTTTATATCACTAAACTTCAAATCCTTTCTCTTGGCATGTACAACTGATATCAGTCAACTAGAGAGAAACAACACTGCAGATAGCTCTTGCTGTGATGGCAAGAAGCAAATCTACTACTGAGGGACCTTACTGCTTTAGAGCTGTATCATTATATGATGAAAATGAGTTAATCAAGCATTGGCAGTAGAAGCAGCAGCCCATAGTCAGACTAATGGGACTCTCACATAGTGTAAATGGAATAGTACAAGCCATTACAGACAATTTTGAAGCAAGTGTCTGCCCACTATGGTCTTCACTCTACACATGCACTGACGATACTCCTCACTTAAGTGAAATAATGCAAGTACTAACCAAGATGAAGCCATTAGACATCTCAAGAAAGAGGAACAGAAAGATGAAAGAGCTCCAGATATTCTTGTTCAACATTTTCAAGGACCATTTAAAAATCAAATGGCTGATGATATTTCAAGAAAACTCCTTTTCTTCTTAAAGTTCTTCTCAATATCCAGATTTGAAGTAATGTACTTTTCACTTCTGAAAACAATTATATCAGAGCAAGATGTGCCAAAACTGTCCAGGGAGGTACTACCGTCCTGCCAAGTGAGTGTAAAACGAAAGCCTGTAATTGTTTTACATGATGGTAGGATTGCTGGTGTCTTTTTTCTGTCTCATAAACATGCAAGATTTCAGGTACATCTTGCTACTTCTACTTACACTTAGATCACACTACACATTCATGTACAAGCATATATATACTCACCCCTCTGGGTTTTCTTCTAATTTTTTACTAGTTCTTGTTCTTATTTCCTCTTATCTCCATGGGGAAGTGGAATAGAATTCTTCCTCCGTAAGCCATGCGTGTCGTAAGAGGCGACTAAAATGCTGGGAGCAAGGGGCTAGTAACCCCTTCTCCTGTATATATTACTAAATGTAAAAGGAGAAACTTTCGTTTTTCCTTTTGGGCCACCCTGCCTCGGTGGGAAACGGCCGACGTGTTGAAAGAAAGAAGATGTGCCAAAATATAATGAATACAATACCATGAAGGCTCATAAGTATGGTTATACAATTTGTCCAAGAACAAGAGCAGTGGACCTTATCCTCTGGGAAATTCTCTTGCTTGATGTTTTGTGGCTGCCATGAGGCACAGGATTCAATACTCCTCACACAGGATCTGTTACACATCGTGAATCTGAAGATGTCACCAATTGCTTTGAATGAAATAAAATGCTGCTCCACTTATTACTTGGACTTTATATACAGTTCAGTTATACTGTGATGGATGACTCGCTATATATGAAATACATGTATGTGCAGTGGAACCTCAGTTTTCGTGATTAATTCGGTCCAGAAAGTCTGACGAAAACCGAATTGTACGAAAACTGAAGCAATATTTCCCATAAGAAATAATGTAAATCCAATTAATCCGTTCCAGACACCCACAAATATTAACAAAAAATACATTTTATAGAGAATAACTATAGTTTTACATACAGAAAACAATGAGAAATATAAATGACTAATGAAATGGATAAATGAACATTTAACATCACTTTTACCTTTATTGAAGACCCGTGTTGGCGTATGGAAGATGGCGAGGAAGGGATAGGGAGGAGAGGTTATTGTTTGGAAGGGGAATCCCCTTCCATAAGGACTTTAGGTATCAAGGCCCTATCCAGGGTTACTTCCCTTCTTTGTCTTTTACTGGCAGCTTGAGTCACTGCACTCGTTCCAGGCATTTTCTTTACGAGATCCGCATGCAACTGCCTTGCCTTTTTGCAAATTATCAACTTCAAAACACTATCTACCGCTGGCTGTTTTTCGTTGATCCACACCAACAACAACTTCTCAACATCTTCGACTGTTTGCAATCTCTGTTTCATTAGCACACTTACCCCTTTAGCAACAACAGCTTCCTTGATTTCTTTTTTCTTCACCAGGATGGAACTGATCACTGATGCGGATTTCCCGTACATCCTGGGGAGATTGGCCACCCATACGCCACTTTTGTACTTAGCTACGACTTCTGTTTTGAATTCTATCGTGTTTCTCACCTTCTTTATTAAAGGGCTGGCACTCGGAACTTTCTTTGGCCCCATGGTGGCTTATTTAGCAGTCGCACTCAATAAACAAGCCCAAAAAACAATGGATTATTACGAAATGTTTCAGCTGAGCGCATGAGGTGATGCTCACTCAACGATAAACAAAGGCAGACTGAGTCACTCGACACTTGAGTGGCCAAGTGACGTGGGCGGACAGGCCAACGCGTTCAGTACGGACCATTGTCAACTCTACGAAAACCAAGGTGATGTATGAAAACTGGGACAAAATTTCGATGGAAAAAGTCGTCGAAAACCGAATCCTACGAAAACTGGGGCGTATGAAAACCGAGGTTCCACCGTACTTGTATTCAGATTATAAGTCGAGTTATATAACACTTAGCTATACTTGGGTATCTTTATTATGGAAAAGTTTTGCCAACCAGTGGCTTCCTCAGTCCAGTGCAAAGAAGGATGGTTGAAGATCAGATGGAGTTTGAGATAATCAGTCCCTCAGCCTGGAGTCAATGTGATCAGTCCAGATTGATGGACTTACCACATCAACTCCAGATCTTGAACCATTCTTCTCTGTATTGGACTGAGGAGGCCACTGGTTGGCAAAACGTTTCCATAAGATACCAAAGTACTGCACAAGTGCATAATTCATCAACTTGTTAGTTTTATGAACCATTTGGCATATTACATCAAGTGTTGAAAAACTGCTCTTGATAACAGCCACATGTTCCCATAAATGCTACAAGGAATAATCTGGCAATTTAGGTACAGATGAAAGCAGGATAACACGGTACTTACGTTCGTGAAAACAGCATACAATTAAAATTTTGTAAAAAACTGAAGAACATATGGGAAAAATAGGGTTAAATTCCTAAACCCACTAAAAAAGCTACCCAAATTTTTTAGGTTTTGAAAGTATAAAAAAAAAAAGATAGTGTAACTGCAGAAGGGTGGATGTAGTGATGTGTGCCAGTCTAAAGATCCTGCATTTACACCTCTAGTAGCAGACAGGAGTGCCTTACTGTTCGGTTATCCCACTCCTTGAAACTGTATAGGGGTTATAAATGAGGGGTCAGAGTGGTTAGTATGGAGGTTGGGGTTAGGGAGGGGTTACAGCAGTTGGAGTGAAGGGGTTAAGTGTAGGGTGGGGACTGGGGCACTACTAGCATGGGACGAGACCGAGCAGTGGAGGGGTGTGGGCAAGAGCTGGAGGTTGGTGCTGGGAGGTGGAGGATGCTAGGCAGTGGAGAGGTGTTGTGGGGAAGGAAGGGAGGCTGGAAGCAAAAAGGCAGTGAGATGGTGTAGGTGACAGTGTTGATGGGTCAGCATGGGTGGTGCTGTGGATGATGGGTGACTAGGTGGGTAAGTGTGCAGTTGATGTGGGTGGTAATGAGGGTGGAGGGTGCATTACAGTGTTGGCCATGAAAGAGTGGGTAATGTGTGGGAGTGGTGTGTGGAGGCTTTGTGGGCCTGAAGCAATGGGGGAGGGGTGTGGGTGAAGAAGTGGTGTGGGTGGAGGAGTGGTGCGGGTGAAGAAGTGGTGGGTGGAGGAGTGGTGTGGGTGTGGAAGGTGTAGATGAATTAGACACTTGTGTATCTTTACTGTTGATGAATTACACACTTGTGCAACACTTGGTATCTTTACTGTTGATGAATTCAACGTGTAGTTATGTCGGTAGCTTAGGGTGGGTGATGGTGTTGATGGGTGACTGGGAGGGTGAGTGTGCAGTTGGTATTTATCATGAATGTTAAATCAGAGAATGGATGGGTTTTGAACCCATGACAAATGAGTCCTAAAACTCACAGGTCAGTGTGTTAACCACTGGGCCACTTGACTCTAATAAGATTCATCCAACTAGGTATATTTCTGTACACCATAGGAAGGTTAGCATGGGTGCCACTCTGACCACACCAACGTGGGTGTGGTGTAGGATTCGTCTGTAAAAAAACTGCATTTGAGGTCACAGTGGTGACCCATACTAACCTTCCTATGGTGTATAGCAATATATCTAGTTGGATGAATCGTATTAGAGCCAACTATCCGAGTGGCTAACACACTGGGCTGTGAGTTTTACGATTTACTTGCCATGGGTTCAAGCCACACCCATTTTGTGTATCAAGAATGTTACACTCTGAAAGTTGCAATCTTGTTGAAAGAATATAATTAATATTTTGTTAAAAAAAATTCCACTAAGAAAAAAAAAATTGTATGGTAGCAGTTTTGAAATTTCATGTTTATAAAAACCAATAAATTCCAACAGACTTTGTTTCTAGGTTAAATTAAGTATTTATATTATTTTCACAAAGATCAAATTTAATACAATATTTCAGGTACGTCTTGCTACTTCTACTTACAATTAGGTCACACTACGCAAACATGTACACGTTTATGTATACACACTCATCTGAGTTTTCTTTGATTTTATCTTAATAGTTCTTGTTCTTATTGCTTTTCCCTTTCATATCCATGGGGAAGTGGAATAAGAATCTTTCCTCCGTAAGCCATGCGTGTTGTAAAAGTCAACTAAAATGCCAGGAACAATGGGCTAGTAACCCCTTTTCCTGTATAGCTTACTAAAAAGAAGAAGAAGAAAACCGTCAAAGTGGGATGTTTGAATGTGCGTGGATGTTGTGCAAATGATAAGAAAGAGATGATTGTAGATGTTATGAATGAAAAGAAGCTGGATGTCCTGGCTTTAAGTGAGACAAAGCTGAAGGGGGTAGGAGAGTTTCAGTGGGGAGAAATAAATGGGATTAGATCAGGGGTTTCAAATAGAGTTAGAGCTAAAGAAGGAGTAGCAATAATGTTGAATAATCAGTTATGGCAGGTAAAGAAGGAATATAAATGTATAAATTCAAGGATTATGTGGAGTAAAATAAAGGTTGGATGTGAAAAGTGGGTTATAGTAAGTGTTTATGCACCTGGAGAAGAGAGAAGTGTAGAGGAGAGAGAGAGATTTTGGGAAATGTTGAGTGAGTGTGTGGGGAGTTTTGAACCAAGTGAGAGAGTAATTGTGGTTGGGGATCTTAATGCTAAAGTGGGTAAAAATGTTGTGGATGGAGTAGTAGGTAAATTTGGGGTGCCAGGGGTAAATGTAAATGGGGAACCATTAATTGAGCTATGTGTAGAAAGAGGTTTGGTAATAAGTAATACATATTTTATGAAAATGAGGATAAATAAATATACAAGGTATGATATAGCACGTAAGGAAAGTAGTTTGTTGGATTATGTATTGGTGGATAAAAGGTTGATGAGTAGGCTTCAGGATGTACATGTTTATAGAGGGGCAACGGATATATCAGATCATTATTTGGTTGTAGCTACAGTTAGAGTAAAAGGTAGATGGGAGAAAAAGAAAATGGCAACAGCAAGTAAGAGAGAGGTAAAAGTGTATAAACTAAGGGAGGAGGAAGTTAGGGTGAGATATAAGCCACTATTGGCAGAAAGGTGGGCTAGTGCAAGTAGGAGTAGTGAGGGGGTTGAAGAGAGTTGGGATAGTTTTAAAAATGCAGTATTAGAATGTGGGGCAGAAGTTTGTGGCTATAGGAGGGTGGGTGCAGGAGGAAAGAGGAGTGAGTGGTGGAATGAAGAAGTAAAGGGTGTGATAAAAGAAAAAGGTAGCTTATGAGAGGTTTTACAAAACAGAAGTGTTAATAGAAGAGCAGAGTATATGGAGAGTAAAAGAAAGGTGAAGAGAGTGGTGAGAGAGTGCAAAAGAAGAGCGGATGAAAGAATGGGAGAGGCTCTGTCAAGAAATTTTGCTGAAAACAAGAAAAAATTTTGGAGTGAGATAAACAAGGTAAGAAAGCCTAGGGAACGAATGGATTTGTCAGTTAAAAACAGAGTAGGGGAGTTAGTAGATGGGAGCTGGAGGTATTGGGTAGATGGCCGGAATATTTTGAGGAACTTTTAAATGTCGATGAAAAAAGGGCGGCAGTAATTTCATGTACTGGCCAGGGAGGTACAACATCGTTTAGGAGTGAAGAAGAGCAGGATGTGAGTGTGGGGAAGGTGCGTGAGGCATTACGTAGAATGAAAGGGGTAAAGCAGCTGGAATTGACGGAATCATGACAGAAATGTTAAAAGCAGGGGGATATAGTGCTGGAGTGGTTGGTATTTTTGTTTAATAAATGTATGAAAGAGGGAAGGTACCTAGGGATTGGCAGAGAGCAAGTATAGTTCCTTTATATAAAGGGAAGGGGATAAAAGAGAGTGTAAAATTATAGGGGAATAAGTTTACTGAGTATACCAGGTAAAGTGTATGGCAGGGTTATTATTGAAAGAATTAGAGGTAAGACAGAGAGTAGGATTGCAGATGAGCAAGGAGGCTTTAGAGTGGGTAGGGGATGTGTAGATCAAGTGTTTACAGTGAAGCATATATGTGAACAGTATTTAGATAAAGGTAGAGAAGTTTTTATTGCATTTATGGATTTAGAAAAGGCATATGATAGAGTGGATAGGGGAGCAATGTGGCAAATGTTGCAAGTGTATGGAATAGGTAGTAAGTTACTGAAGGCTGTAAATAGTTTTTATGAGGATAGTGAGGCTCAGGTTAGGGTGTGTAGGAGAGAGGAGATTACTTCCCGGTAAAAGTAGGTCTTAGACAGGGATGTGTAATGTCACCATGGTTGTTTAATATATTTATAGATGGGGTTGTAAAAGAAGTAAATGCTAGGGTGTTGGGGAGGGGGTGGGATTAAATTATGGAGAATTAAATGCAAAATGGGAGTTGACACAGTTACTTTTTGCTGATGATACTGTGCTTATGGGAGATTCTAAAGAAAAGTTGCAAAGGTTAGTGGACGAGTTTGGGAGAGTGTGTAAAGGTAGAAAGTTAAAAGTGAACATAGATAAGAGTAAGGTGATGAGGGTATCAAACGATTTAAATAAAGAAAAATTGGATATCACATTGGAGAGAGGGATTATGGAAGAAGTAAATGTTTTCAGATATTTGGGAGTTGACGTGTCAGCGGATGGGTTTATGAAGGATGAGGTTAACCATAGAATTGATGAAGGAAAAAAGGTGAGTGGTGCATTGGGGTATCTGTGGAGACAAAAACGTTATCCATGGAGGCAAAGAAGGGAATGTACGAAAGTATAGTGGTACCAACACTCTTATATGGGTGTGAAGCATGGGTTGCAAATGCTGCAGCGAGGAGGAGGCTGGAGGCAGTGGAGATGTCCTGTCTAAGGGCAATGTATGGTGTAAATATTATGCAGAAAATTCGGAATGTGGAAATTAGGAGAAGGTGTGGAGTTACTAAAAGTATTTGTCAGAGGGCTGAAGAGGGGTTGTTGAGGTGGTTTGGTCATTTAGAGAGAATGGATCAAAGTAGAATGACTTGAGAGCGTATAAATCTGTAGGGGAAGGAAGGCGGGGTAGGGGTCATCCTAGAAAAGGTTGGAGGGAAGGGGTAAAGGAGGTTTTGTGGGCGAGGGGATTGGACTTCCAGCAAGCATGTGTGAGCGTGTTAGATAGGAGTGAATGGAGACGAATGGTTTTTGGGACATGACGATCTGTTGGAGTGTGAGCAGGGTAACATTTTGTGAAGGGATTCAGGGAAACCAGTTAATTGATTTAGTTGGACTTGAGTCCTGGAAATGGGAAGTACAATGCCTGCACTTTAAAGGAGGGGTCTGAGATAGTGACAGCTGGGAGGGACTTTTCTCAGCTGTCGTATCTGAGCTCCTCTGCAAAGACAGTGATTATGTATGAGTGTGATGAAAGTGTTGAATGATGATGAAAGTATTTTCTTTTTGGGCATTTTCTTTCTTTTTGGGTCACCCTGCCTCGGTGGGAGACGGCCGACTTGTTGAGAAAAAAAAAAAATGGGTTTTATGGCAGCCATTTTGAATTATGCAAATGTAAAATTTCCTTCAGTGATGGCAAGGTGTCATCAACTGGTCTTACGATATGGAGGGTCTACTCTACTAGCACCAATAATAAAACACTGTATGTAGTCAGTTTCCCACCCTGACTAGCAACTGTCAGACTAAAACAACATCATGGCTTGATAATTATCCAGCAGAAGTATGTACGACTTTTTCAGCAATGTCTTCCTAGAATATTATGTTGTAACTGCTGGGAAAACATACAAAATAAATCATTCTTCAGATTCATAGTTATTCAAGCTTTCTTGTTTGAGTGCCATATTATAGGCAGGCTTGTTTGGCACAAGCCTTAACAAAGATTTTTAACAAATTATACTAAAATACTTTTTACAACAAGGTGAGTAATATATGCTTAACCTTGATTACATTAGGTTAAGTTGCCCTATATAAATTAGAAAGCACTGGAACCATGTGGCTATTCAGTGTTTTAATATAAATGGATACTAATATAATTACTAATTTGTTGTCATCATTACCAATATTTAGCTATCTTAGCAATTTGCTCATTTGCTATTATTGGTACCAATTTCCTTTTTTTTTTTTTTGGTACCAATTTCCTGTGGTACCTAATTTAATGTCATATTGCAGATAACTGCAATATAATCAAAATATAATCAGTAACATTCTAATTCAATGAGCCACAGTCCAAACCATATCCATAATTTGATCTCAGCTATAGGCTATAAGTCATGACAAATTTTATCTAAAAACTGGCTTGCTAGGTTCTTATCCAGACATTCAGGCTGTTGCTGCTGCCGCCACCACCACCACAGTAACGTGACCCAGCATCAGAGGGGCCAAAAGGGCCAAAATCTACCACAACAGTAGTGACCCAGCATATGGGGGTGCTAAAACCCCACCATCACAGTAAGATGAAACAGCATCAAGAAGCTCAAACCATGCCACTACAGTACAGTGACAACATCAGAGGACTACAACCCTGCCAACACAGCAAGGTGACCCAGGATAGGGGACCCAAATCCAGCCACCACGGTAAGATCACCTAGTGCAGGAAGCTCGAACACCATCGCTGAGGCAATCTGACTCAACATCAGGAAAGCTATTCTAGGTGGCCAGGTTGCCATCTAAATGCCCTATCAAATATAAAGGAAAGCTTTTACCTCCACTATCCTTCTGCTGGTTCGTTCCATTCTTCTCTCATCTTCCTTCACCATGGATTTAATAAGAGCATTAGCTTTATGGAGATCTTCTGGGTTCTTACTCTGAAGTAGTCTCTGCAGGAGCCTTGACTTTTCCTCATCTTCAAAAACTGCATTTGCTCGAGATCTGGGCTCGGGTACAGTTGGAGCTCCTATATACTGAGGATCATCCTGAAAAATAATTAGGCAAGTCATAATACATGTATCTGTAATTACAGTAATCCGATTATTTGGAAATTAGTAACTCTTACATAACCACACTAATAAATGATGCAAACATGACTAGCAACTGATGAATGGGTAGTTTAGGTAAATTGTTTTGTTGTTTTACCACAGTTACAAAGTAAGACATGCATGAAACAGTTAGGTATCTTTATTCCAAAATGTTTTGCCTACACAGTAGGCTTCTTCAAATATTGAGGAGGCAGAAGCAGTAGAGATGTAAAGACAATGTAATCAGTCCATCATCCTCGAAGAGGTAAGGTGGTCAGTCCCTCAGCCTGGAGAAGAGTTCTGCTCCATAGTCTGGAACAATGTTAAGCTTAAGTAATAGAATTTAGACACATATACTGTCAAAGGTGAGGTGCAGATAATTCTGACAACAGGAGAGGTGGCACCCACTAGTAAAATTAAGAATGTAATCATTAAGAGGCAGTGTAGCAAACCTAGTGGGTAGGTCCCTCAAATCCAACCTTTTTCACTCATAACTAGTGTGTAGAACTCTTCTCCAGGCTCAGGGACTGTCCCACCTAAAAATTATATCTTCAAGGGTGATGAACTAATTACACTGTCTTTATTTTTCTACAGCTCTGCTGCCTCCTCTGTATTCAACTGAAGAAGCCTACTGTGTAGACAAAATGTTTTGGAATAAAGATACCTAACTGTTGCACATGTGTCTTATTTAACCCTTAAACTGTCCAAACGTAGATCTACGTTCACTCGCGTAGAGCTCCGAACGTAGATCAACGTTTTATTTTTCACGTCTTCAAATTTGGTGTGATAGGGAGGAGTCGCCTAGACATGAGAGAATGGGTCTGCGCACTCAGTGTGCGCAGCATTAAAGAAATATGGGACCACTTAGTACCTTGTGGGAGCACCAGTTCAATTGAGCACCAGCTAGAGCAAATAAGAGTGGCAAACACCATGGATTCACTGATGTCATGTCATATTAACACTCCCCTTTTAAGAGGGAAGTGATGTTGATCCAAAGTTTAGTGGCTGTGAGATGGATGTGGCCACAAGTGATCGAGGAAATATAAAAAACCTTGATAATAACCCATTTGTGCAGCATCCTTTCATTTTTGATACCACTGGTAGTGTCATCCTGCCAGAATGTCCTATAACCTATGCCCTAAGTAGAGAGAAGCTATTCTGAAACGTGTAATACGTATTCGTCAGGCCGGCTGGCTGGCTGGCTGATAATTCTCTTAAAAATGAACTATTCTCCCTGACTTTTCCCCTGACATGTGTCAAGTATGTGTCTACAGTGTCGCCTATCCAGTTACTGGTCAACACCCTAACAGAGTATAACTGTGGGATGTGCCCATCATCTACAGTGCTACTCCTATCTGTGGTACTGTGTCTGGACCCAATGAAAAGAATGGAAACTTTATCCATGAAGGAATAAGAAAAAATGGTAACATAAATGCTTATGAATGCAATTTATATAAAATCAAACAATTTTACATTTATGAAGGGATTCAGGTCAACAGGTTAGTCATCAGACTTGGGTCCTGGAGATGGGACATACAGTGCCAGCATTCTAATGGAAGAGTGAGGATGTTGCAGTTCGGAGGACTATCTGAACTTAATAGTCAGTCTAATTCTTAAGTAGTGTTTAAGCATTAGCATTAGTTTGACTGAAATGCACTGCATACTAATCCCTTTATTTTGTGCCTACCAATGTTTTATTACATGTAAACTATATTATTTTTGTACCGCATAAAAAGAAATAAAAATTTGAATTTGAACTGTGATGTTAGCACTCTTCTGGTAAGACAGCAGTTGAATGAATGATGATGAATGATTTTTCCTCTTTCTCTCTTTTTTTAGTCACCCTACATAGGTGGGACACAGCTGGTGTATTAAAAAAATCTCAAAAGGGCACCCTTCTAAATACCATTCTATACTAACCTTGACCACGCCTTGTTTCTTTAACATGTTATAAGCTTCTAGGATTTTGGGCTCTGCCTTCAGGTCAATGGTCCAGGTGTAGAGAAGCTCCACAACTTTCGTCTTCACCATGATGTGGGTGTGGTTCCCCAGATATTTTGGAGACACTAATTTGATCATTTCGTTCAAGAAGCGAAATTTACCGATCTCAGAATGGAAGGCAGGACCACAGTTGTTGACACAGGCTTGTAGAACCTGTGTTGTAGTTCATAAGGATAAAAAAAAAAAAGTTAAAATGATTAACTACTTGTTCAGTAATCCTTGTAAAACAGTGGTTACTGTTCAAAGAAACACAAGTTCAATGTCTAAAGTCTACTTTCCCAACATTTATTTTTATTAATATTTTTTTTATATTATTATTATTATTATATTCATAAGAAGGAATTAAAACTGAGCCATACAACATTTGAGGAATGGGAAGTAGCCAGGATTGATCCAAGAAAGGTCAGAGCAGCTCCAAGTCCTTGGATCAAGAGCCCTTCATTGGCATCGAAGCACCCCTTACCCTGAAGGAATCATGCATGTGAAAAAGCATGAAATAATACAGGCAGAAAACAAACAAGAAAAGCATCGTAATTCGTAATTTTAATAAATCGTAACGTTTTTTCGTCAAAATATTGACTCGCGAATCATTGTTTGACTCGGAAATAGTTGGTCCCGATCGCGTACGCGCTGCCCAAGTGGCCCCACACACCATTTACAGCCAGTGTGCCATTGTTTATAAGTGAGTGAGCACGATCCCACGCGTTCATACGATACATTTCCTAATATTCCATTCGTTTTAGTGCTTGCAACTGCTAAATAAGCCACCATGGGCCCAAAGAAAGCTTCTAGTGCCAGCCCTTTGGTAAAGAATGTGAGAAACATGATGGAATTCAAGAAAAGGTTTGTAGAAAATACGAAAGTGGTGGTGGTAGAGGGTGGTAGGGGTTGTGATGGTGGTAGGGGTTGTGATGGTGGTAGAGGGGGGTTGTGATGGTGGTAGAGGGTGGTTGTGATGGTGGTAGAGGGTGGTTGTGATGGTGGTAGAGGGTGGTTGTGATGGTGGTAGAGGGTGGTAGTGATGGTGGTAGAGGGTGGTAGTGATGGTGGTAGAGGGTGGTAGAGGGTGGTAGTGATGGTGGTAGTGATGGTGGTAGAGGGTGGTAGAGGGTGGTAGTGATGGTGGTAGTGATGGTGGTAGAGGGTGGTAGTGATGGTGGTAGTGGTAGTGATGGTGGTAGAGGGTGGTAGTGATGGTGGTAGAGGGTGGTAGTGATGGTGGTAGTGATGGTGGTAGTGATGGTGGTAGTGATGGTGGTAGTGATGGTGGTAGTGATGGTGGTAGTGATGGTGGTAGAGGGTGGTAGTGATGGTGGTAGAGGGTGGTAGTGGTTGTGATGGTGGTAGGTGGTGGTAGTGATGGTGGTAGAGGGTGGTAGTGATGGTGGTAGAGGGTAGTAGTGATTGTGGTAGAGGGTAGAGCTGCAAGAGCTCTCTGGACAGTTTTTTTTGTGTGACAGGGGTCCAGTGACTCTAAAGCTGGTCCTAGTGGCATTAAAAAACAAAGAAGGGAAGTAACCCCGGAAAAGGACTTGGTACCTGACCACAGACCACTACCCTATCTTTCTCATAACCAACCTCGGTAAATTACCCCTAGAGACTACTAAAGTTACCTTCAGACTACATAATGAGACAGCTATTAATAACTTCATAACAGCTATGACAGACATTGACTGGCAAACAGAGATAGACAACTATACAGATACTGACATATGTATTAATAATTTTCTAAAAAAGACCCAATACCTCTATAATAAGCATTGCCCTAAAAAAACTAAACAGATCACAGCTAAAAGACTAAACAGTCCCTGGCTAACACCCAGCATTCTCAAATCTATTAATATAAAACACCTATATGAAAAACAGTACAGAATGGGTCAAATAACAAGAGAAAAAACAAAACGTTACTCATCAAACCTAACGAGCCTGATAAGAAGGTCAAAAAAATAGTACTATGAGAACAGATTACATAACTTAAAAGGTGATATAAAAAAGACATGGAAAACACTATCTGAAATTCTAGGAACTAAAAAGATATCCACTAACAGAACAATAAAACTAACAAAACCAGATGAACCACTACTCCCACCTACTGAAACAGCAAACACTCAATGATTTCTTCTCCACCATAGGAAAAAAGCTGGCAAGCAAAATCCCAAGTTCAAACACTCCACCTAACGACTATCTCCCTGGCACCTATCCAAACACACTATTCTTAGCCCCGACCAACCCAATAGAAGTCTCACTTATAATTAACACATTAAAAAACAAGGCAGGAGATCTAAATAACTTACCACCTTTTATATACAAAAAAGCTTCTCAAGTTCTCTCACCAATTATTGCAACACTAACAAATCCATCAAATCCTCTACCTTCCCATCAATACTCAAAATAGCGAGGGTTACCCCCATACATAAAGGAGATCAAACAGACCTGAATAACTATAGGCCGATATCTAACTTACCCCTTCTCTCCAAAATCTTTGAAAAATTAATTCATAGGCAGATATATTCCTAAATGATCTCCCATAACGTACTCAACTCAGTTTGGATTCAGGCCTAATAAAAATACAAATGATGCTATTATACACATGCTAGAAATAATTTACACCGCTCTTGAGAAAAAAGAAATCCCAGTGGGAATCTTCATTGATTTATGTAAAGCTTTTGATACAGTTGACCATGATCTGTTACACCTAAAATTATCACACTATGGTATAAGAGGGCACTCCCTCAACTACCTAAAATCATACCTTAGCAACAGAAGCCAATATGTGTACACAAATGGAGCTAGCTCTACCACGCAAACTATTCCAGTTGGTGTCCCACAAGGAAGTGTTCTTGGCCCACTTCTCTTTCTCATTTACATTAACGACCTACCAAATGCATCTCAACTACTCAAACCCATACTATTTGAAGATGACACTACATACGTTTTTTCTCACCCAAGCCCAGACATACTAGCCAACACAGTAAATGCTGAATTGCAGAAAATATCTACCTGGATGATGACTAACAAACTTACTCTCAATATTGATAAAACCAATTTCATTCAGTTTGGGAACAGAGCTACAAATGTACCACTTAACATAATGATAAACGGGTCCCTTATCACACAACTCAGAGGGAAAATTCTTAGGAATCCATCTTGACAGTGGCCTCAAATTTCAGACACATATACAACAAATTTCCAAGAAAGTCTCCAAGACCGTGGGAATACTGTCCAAGATATGGTACTATGTTCCACAACCAGCTCTCCTTACCCTATATCACACACTCATTTACCCCTACCTCGCCTATGGAATCTGCGCATGGGGCTCAACAACAATAACTCACCTCAGACCATTAATAACACAACAAAAGGCTGCAGTAAGAATGATAACAAATTCACACTCCAGACAACATACTCCACCAATATTCAAAAATCTAAACTTACTCACCATACAAAACATCCATACTTATTACTGTGCCTATTACATACATAGAACACTAAACTCAAATATTAACCCACCACTCAAACTTCTCCTTACCAACCTTAACAGGACACATGACCATAACACAAGACACAGATTACTCCTCGATGTTCCCCGTGTCCATCTAACACTATGCAAAAACTCAATGCACATTAACCCTTTGACTGTCGCAACCCCTAATCCTGAGGTGTCTCCTGTTGTCGCAAAATTTTGGAAAAAAAAAAAATTCTTATGAAATGATAGAGAATCTTTTCCCGATGGTAATAATTCCAAAAATATGAAATTTGATGGAAAACTTACGGAATTACACTCTCGTGAAGTTAACAATGTCGGTGATATATATGCATCGGCGATTTCGCCAACTTTGAGCCCTATTTTCGGCCAATTCCATTGTTACAGTCAACCAAACTCATACTATTTCTTTTAGATCTCCATTTGTTCTATCGATTGAGTACAAGAAACCACCAATTTGCCGATTTCAACTACCCAATAAAGTGGTCAGAAATTGGCAATTTGGCCAATTTCAAGCAAAATAAAAAAGATGTCAATTTCAAAATAGGGTCCAGAATAAACAATGCAGACATTCCTGGCACTAAAATAAGATTTTCTCTGTTCATTAGTCATGTCTTTAGGCCCCTTTTATATTACTCTTGCTTTCTATTTTGATTTTTTATTCATAAAAAATAGAAGATTTACTGTTATGCAGACTACTGCATTATTGCAAAAATAGTATAAATAATATCAGTGAACTTGTGTAAGAATATTAGACTCACCAGTTGATGTGTATTGAACACGTGGCGTGATTTGTGTACTCTTTAACATTGACAAAAATCGAACATTTCCACTACTTTGAGCTCAATTTCAAGGCCGTTTTCATCATGAAACTAATCAAAATCATCTCCATTTCTGTAATATGTTTTCCATTCTATCAAATGAGACCACGAAAAAGAGAATACAACCATAAATACTACTATACAAAAGTACACCTCAAATTCGGCGTTTTAATCCAAAAACACGGTCGGAGTTTTTTTTCTCTCATTATGCACTGCATGGTGCAGGATTTTTTTATACAGCGCACACTGACCACACAGATCCATTCTCTTATATGTGGGCCTACCAGCTTTCTCCCGCTTGATTTGAAGCCGCTAGAATTTTTGAGTATATATACGTCCGAAACAGTGGCTCGTAAGACGTATATATACGACCAAAACAGTCAAAGGGTTAAAGGCCCAAAAATTTGGAATTCATTACCTGTGATTGCCAAAGAAACCCTGCCTGTACCTCAATTCAAAGCGCTGCTAAAAAACCACCTTCTCACCCAAACCTAAGTGCACAATATTTAACATTACCAACAAAGTTGATTAATCACTTAAATGTAAAAACCTGTCATAAATAATGCATACTGAGCTAACTCTGTTTCTATAGCATTAACAAATAAAATAATCCACTCTCTTGTACTCTGTGTAACATATCTAATGAACATATAAACTGTACTTGCAACACAACTAATTGTTTTAATTTGTGATCTGATTTAATTAATTGCATTGCTGCAATTAATAAATTATTATGTTCAACTTAGTACAACAGCACGAGCACTACACAGCAACAGTGGGTGTTGCCGCATGGACCCACTGGGTTTTTTTTCCACTTTTTGTGGGGGGGGGGGGGAGGAAAGAAGGGTTTGTTTTCAATTATAAACTAAACATGATTTTTTTTTCTGGATACTGATTGTTATGTTTCATTTTATACAGTACAGTGGACCCCCGGCTAACGAAAGGTTTAGATAATGAAAAAGTCGCTTAATGAAAGCTTTTTTCGCTCTCGGATAGCGAAAAAAGCTCGGATAGCGAAACGTATTAGACCTGTCTGCCTGCTCCGCGCCTGCGCAGGACGCCCGCCAGTGAAGCGTTGTTTACCATTGAGAGAAGATTACCTAGTGCACTCTTTCAAACATTCATAATACATTTGGTGTCTTTTTTGGTGGTATATAGTGATTGTCACTGTGAAATAAGTCACCATGGGTCCAAAGAAGCTTCCTAGTAGCACCACTGTGGTAAAGAGAGTGAGGAACACCATCGAACTGAAGAAGGAGAATGTTGAAAAATATGAGAGTGGCGTACGTCTGAGTGATATTGCCAGGATGTACAAGAAAAGTGCATCTACTATTGGCACTATCCTGGCAAAGAGAAATGAGATCAAGGAAGCTAATGTTGCAAAAGGGGTTGATATGTTAACGAAACAAAGATCGAAAACAGTGGATGAGGTTGAGAAGTTACTGATGGTGTGGATCAATGAAAAACAGATAGCGGGTGATAGTATTTCCATGGTGATAATTTGTGAAAAGGCAAGGAAGTTGCACGCAGATCTTGTCAAGACAATGCCTGCAACCAGTGGTGAGGCGAGTGGTTTTAAAGCCAGCAAAGGCTGGTTTGACAGGTTTAAGAAACGTAGTGGCATACACAGTATTGTGAGGCGTGGTGAGGCAGCCAGCTCAGACAAACGTGCAGCTGAAAAATTTGTGCAGGAATTCCAGGGGTTTGTAGACACTGAAAAATTTGAACCCCAACAAGTGTTTAATTGTGATGAAACAGGTCTGTTTTGGAAGAAAATGCCCAACAGGACCTTCATTACTCAGGAGGAAAAGGCACAGCCAGGACACAAGCCTATAAAAGACAGGCTAACTCTCATGTGTGCCAATGCCACTGGTGATTTTAAAGTGAAGCCTTTACTGGTGTATCACTGAAAATCCCAGAGTGTTCAAGAAACACAGTGTTAAAAAGAATAATTTGTGTGTGCATTGGAAGGCTAACACCAAGGCATGGGTCACTACGGAGATTTTCAAGGAAGGGTTGACTGGAGTGTTTGGCCCTAGTGTGAAGAAATACCTCCTGGAAAAGAAATTGCCACTCAAGTGCCTCCTGGTACTGGACAATGCTCCTGCTCATCCTCACAACTTGCAAGAGTTGTTGCCTGACAACTTCAATTTCATCAGAGTGATATTCTTGCCTCCTAACACCACTCCTCTCATCCAGCCCATGGACCAGCAGGTCACTGCAAACTTCAAGAAACTGTACACCAAAGCAGTGTTTCAGAAGTGCTTTGATGTGACCTCAGACACTGCATTGACCCTAAGAGAGTTCTAGAAAGAACACTTCAATATCGTGCATTGCATAGGCCTTATAGGTAAGGCTTGGGAGGGAGTGACTTCCAGGACTTTGAACTCTGCTTGGAGACCACTGTGGCCAGATTGTGTTGAAAAGAGGGATTTTGAAGGATTTGAGGCTGGCCCTGACCCTGACCCAGACGACCCTGTGCCTGTTGTGGAACATGTTGTGGAAGATATTGTGGCATTGGGGAACAGCCTGGGGTTGGAGGTGAGTGGTGAGGATGTGGAAGAGTTGGTGGAGGAGCACAGGGTAGAGCTAACAACTGAAGAGCTGCAAGAGCTTCATCTGGAACAGCAACAGACCACAGCTGAGGTTATTGCTTCACAGGAGGAGGGAGAGAGAGAGAAGGAGGTGCCTTCTTCAGTGCTTAAGATGTGTACAAAGTGGAATGAGTTGCAGACATTTGTTGAAAAACACCACCCTGAGCAAGCTGAAATGAGCCTTCTGTGCAACCACTTCAGTGACAGAGCTATGTTGTACTTCAGGAAAGTATTAAAGAGTCGCCAGAAACAGAGGACTGTGGACAGTTACTTCACCAGGCAGGGGTCTAGTGACTCTCAAGCTGGTCCTAATGGCATTAAAAGACCAAGAAGGGAAGTAACCCCAGAGAGGGCTTTGACACCTGAAGTCCTTTTGGAGGGGGATTCCCCTTCCAACCACTAACACCCTGCCCTTGTCATCCTCCCTATCTTCCAGATGCCTGCAAGTCTCTTCAATAAAGGTAAGTAAATGTTATTTATATTACATTTTGTGTGAATATTTTTTTGTTGAACAGATTAATTGTATTTACATTATTTCTTATGGGAAATAAGAGTTCGGATTACAAAAGGTTCGGTTGAGAAATAGCTCCTGGAACGGATTAATTTTGTTAACCGGGGGTCCACTGTACTCAAATTTTGTTGGACAAAATTCAATAAAACTTAGCATGTAAATTAGACACATATGCAACACTTGGGTATCTTTATTGAGGAAACGTTTCGCCACACAGTGGCTTCATCAGTCCATACAAAGGAGAATCGTGAAGAACAGGAGGAGTGTGAGGTTGTCAGGCCCTCAATCTTGAGACGATGTTGTCAGTCCATCAATCTTGAATAGAATAGCAGCATATGAGCAGAGGAAGCTTATATACTGTAGACAGGAGAGGTGCAGCAGTTGTAGGAGGTGTCACATTTGTTCAATGTGGAAGTAGGTCGTGCCCAAGGAATAGGCAAGCGAAGAAATCCCTGTATTAAGATACCAAGATGTTGCAGTGTCAGACAGGATGTGAATGAATGGTTCAGAGAACCGACGAGTTGGTAAATTAGACACATATGCAACACTTGGGTATCTTTATTGAGGAAACGTTTCGCCACACAGTGGCTTCCTCTGCTCATATGCTGTTATTCTATTCAAGATTGATGGACTGACAACATCGTCTCAAGATTGAGGGCCTGACAACCTCACACTCCTCCTGTTCTTCACGATTCTCCTTGTATGGACTGATGAAGCCACTGTGTGGCGAAACGTTTCTCAATAAAGATACCCAAGTGTTGCATATGTGTCTAATTTACCAACTCGTCGTTCTCTGAACCATTCATTCATATCCTGTCTGACACTGCAACATCTTGGTATCTTAATACAGGGATTTCTTCGCTTGCCTATTCCTTGGGCACGACCTACTTCCACATTGAACAAATGTGACACCTCCTACAACTGCTGCACCTCTCCTGTCTACAGTATATAAGCTTCCTCTGCTCATATGCTGTTATTCTATTAAAGATTGATGGACTGACAACATCGTCTCAAGATTGAGGGCCTGACAACCTCACACTCCTCCTGTTCTTCACGATTCTCCTTTGTATGGACTGATGAAGCCACTGTGTGGCGAAACGTTTCCTCAATAAAGATACCCAAGTGTTGCATATGTGTCTAATTTACCAACTCGTCGGTTCTCTGAACCATTCATTCACAAAACTTAGCATATATGCACACACTAAACTAACAACACTTCTATCTCCTTCAGTGTTTGACTGTTTCTATGCACTGTGTATAATGTTTGACTTTCTATGCACCAAGTACAATCACTGTACATGCTATTAGAATTCTTACAGTGAGCCAAACTCCTCAAACAAGGTACGTATTAGATACAGTGTTGTCTCAAGACTTACTGATATAAACTGTATCTTTGCATTGTGAGGGTCTTTTTGAGAGGTGAGCACAAACATTTCCTTTAAGCTTTCATCTTTTCAGCGGGAGGAATTAATGTTAGGTAGTGACTGACTGCCAGGCTGCAGACAAGATGGAATTTGCTAGTGAGTGTGGCAGCAGTGATGGGTGCAAGTTATGAGTTATGAGTTGGTTGCAACTGAAGCACTAACATACAGATTCAGATTTATTTCAGCATGATACAATGTTTGTACAGAGATGGGTGACATTTACTTATACATGCAGGAAGTCCCTTAGTATGCAGAGCATTTCGGGAAAACTTAAACCTTTTTTTTTTTTTTTTTTTTTTTCAACAAGTCGGCCGTCTCCCACCGAGGCAGGGTGACCCAAAAGAAAGAAAATCCCCAAAAGAAAATACTTTCATCATCATTCAACACTTTCACCACACTCATACATAATCACTGTCTTTGCAGAGGAGCTCAGATACGACAGCTGAGAAAAGTCCCTCCCAGCTGTCACTATCCCAGACCCCTCCTTTAAAGTGCAGGCATTGTACTTCCCATTTCCAGGACTTAAGTTCAACTAAATCAATTAACTGGTTTCCCTGAATCCCTTCACAAAATGTTACCCTGCTCACACTCCAACAGCTCGTCAGGTCCCAAAACCATTCGTCTCCATTCACTCCTATCTAACACGCTCACACATGCTTGCTGGAAGTCCAAGCCCTCGCCCACAAAACCTCCTCTACCCCTCCCTCCAACCTTTTCTAGGACGACCCTACCCCGCCTTCCTTCCCTACAGATTTATACGCTCTCCAAGTCATTCTACTTTGATCCATTCTCTCTAAATGACCAAACCACCTCAACAACCCCTCTTCAGCCCTCTGACAAATACTTTTAGTAACTCCACACCTTCTCCTAATTTCCACATTCGATTTTCTGCATAATATTTACACCACACATTGCCCTTAGACAGGACATCTCCACTGCCTCCAGCCTCCTCCTCGCTGCAGCATTTGCAACCCATGCTTCACACCCATATAAGAGTGTTGGTACCACTATACTTTCGTACATTTCCTTCTTTGCCTCCATGGATAACGTTTTGTCTCCACAGATACCTCAATGCACCACTCACCTTTTTTCCTTCATCAATTCTATGGTTAACCTCATCCTTCATAAACCCATCCGCTGACACGTCAACTCCCAAATATCTGAAAACATTTACTTCTTCCATAATCCCTCTCCAATGTGATATCCAATTTTCTTTATTTAAATCGTTTGATACCCTCATCACCTTACTCTTATCTATGTTCACTTTTAACTTTCTACCTTTACACACTCTCCCAAACTCGTCCACTAACCTTGCAACTTTTCTTTAGAATCTCCCATAAGCACAGTATCATCAGCAAAAAGTAACTGTGTCAACTCCCATTTTGCATTTAATTCTCCATAATTTAATCCCACCCCTCTCCCCAACACCCTAGACGATACAAAGTTGTACTACATAGTCCTAGGTATAAATGAGGTGTACATGCCAAAAGCCCCTAATATGCTGAGCATTGTGGGCATTCTTAAGACTAATAAGGCAATAACAATTTATTGCTTATACTATATATGTTCTCTAAGTGGTCATGGCAAACTTAGGAATCACAAGAAACAAAAGATCTAGATAGAAGGTTGATAGACAGCAACCGCCCAGGGAGGTACAGTGGACCCCTGGAGTTCGTCATTAATTCATTCCAGAATGCTGCTCAAGTGCTGTTACCGAACGAATTTGTTCCCATAAGGAATAATGTAAATTAGATTAGTCCTTTTAGACCCCAAAATACACTTACAAAAGCACTTACAAAATACACTTACATAATTGTTCGAGTTTGGAGCAGTACGAACTCCTGGGGTCCACTGTACTACTGTCTTACCAAGTGAGTGTAAAACAGAAGCCTGTAATTGTTTTACATGATGGTAGGATTGCTTTTTTCTGTCTCATAAACATGCAAGATTTCAGGTACGTCTTGCTACTTCTACTTACACTTAGGTCACACTACACATGCATGTACAAGCATATATACACACCCCTCTGGGTTTTTTCTATTTCTTACTAGATCTTGTTGTTTATTTCCTCTTATCTCCATGGGAAAGTGGACATAATTCTTCCTCCATAAGCCATGCATGTCGTAAGAGGCAACTAACATGCCGGGAGCAAGGGGCTAGTAACCCCTTCTCCTGTAATACATTACTAAAGTTAAAAAGAGAAACTTTCGCTTTTCTTTTTGGGCCACCCTGCCTCGGTGGGATATGGCCAGTTTGTTGAAAGAAGAAACAAAAAAGACTGATTAGCATATTTATACACTCTATATAACATTTATTGAGTTCGATTTTTGTAAGGTTACAGGTTGGATTACAGGTCAGATTATGATTACAGGTAATGAGGATTCTAGCACATTAACATTGGTCTGAAACCCATGAACTCAACATCAGAAAGACTGGATATCAGGTTAGAGGGAGGGACTATGGAGGAAATTAATGTGTTCAGATATCTGGGAGTGAACTTGTCTGCAGATGGGTTTATGAAAGACAAGGTGAACCATAAAACTGACGAAGGAAAAAAGTGGTTCATTGAAGCATCTGTGGAGACAAAGATCATCATCCATGGAAGCAAAAAGGGAAACGTATGAGAGATATTAGTGGTAGAGGTCGGCCATCACTGATCCAGAAATCACTAATGTGGTTCCATCACTAATCTGACACTAATTTTGACTAGTGTAATTTCAAATTCCCGGGTCGCCCCACCAACCTGCCGCTACTGTTTGGTGGCATTACTTGCTGCATAAACACTGTTGGCATCACTTGCAAACACAGGCAAGCCATTCCGATTTGTTTTTCTCCATTTATTGTTATAAGATCACCAACCACCTATACAGTGGACCCCCGAGTTTCGTAAAAACTTCACTCCTGAAGTCTGCTCAAGTGCCATTACCGAACGAATTTACTCTTTTAAGGAAAAATTTCACGTAGGTTAGTCTATTTCAGACCCCCAAAAATACACTTCCACAAGAACTTGCAAAATTATACTTACATAATTGCACGATTTCCGGGGTATTCGTTAACCGAGGGTCCACTGTATACCCATCATTTACACAACCCAGGGAAACACAGGTTTAGAGCAGGTCATTCCTGCCTCTCCCAGCTACTGGGCCACTGGATGCTTTAGAGGATAAACAAAATGGAGATGTAGTACAGCCTCTCCTCACTTAACGATGGAGTTCCATTCCTGAGACCACGTCGTTAAACGAATTCATCGCTAAGTGAGGAGCATACTATAATGGTAGCGAGTTTGTGTCAACCATCTTTGATATTATTTTAATGTCACCTTTGCACCATTTATAACATTTCTGATATATTTTTAAATATTTATACAGTAGTGTACTGTATATTGAAATAAACAGAATACATAGAGGAAATCAGCTCTAATATACAGTGGTACCCCGACTTACGATATTAATCCGTCAGAGAGGGCATATTTTAAGGCGAAACAATCGTTACACGAATCAATTTTCCCCATAAGAAATAATGGAAATAAATTTAATCCGTCCAAGACTTCCATAAGTAGTTAAATAAAATATTTTTTAGAACTTTTTGACATTAAATAATAAAGAATTTAATAAAGAATACCTAAATACACATGTAAATATTGTACAATAACATGTCACTTACATTTATTGAAGAGTTGTTGATGTGTGGAGGACGGGAGGAGGGGAGAAGGTGGAGTAGTATGCTAGTGTTTGGAAGGGAAATCCCCTTCCATTAACACTGCAGGTACCAAGTCCTTTTCTGGGGTTACTTCCCTTTTTCTTTGAATGCCACTAGGACCAGCTTGAGAGTCACTGGACCTCTTTCT